>JAUKPQ010015301.1:0-13424 GCA_032273045.1 Chloridella minuta
GGAATTTGTCCTGCGCCGCTTTACTATCTTCCAGTGACTTGGCGCGGCCCATCAACTGCGCCAGATAGCGCAGCTTTTCTTCCGGGAGGTGTTCTAACTCACTCAAGTTCGCTCAACATTCTTAGGGCTATCGACTGTATCCGCCCGTACAGGGCATAGTTCTGCACGCCACCCCGCATTGCATCAGTACAGTCATCCGCATACAAACACGCGCTGATCATTCCCACAATTTCGTCGTTCTTGATTCGCTCCAAGATCTCTTCTACGGTGCTCACCAGAAATGCCTTCTCCTCTGGAGTTAGCACCTGGATCTCTTCCTTCGGCTGGAAATCGACAACCTTCAAGGTCATTTCTTGAAAGTCCGGGCTTCGCCCCAGCCGCGCTTCTTGACCAAACCGCCCTTGGCATAACGACCGGGGTCATTGTTCTGCGTGCCGCCGCCCTTGGGGTTGCCTGCGGGTCCGGAGGTGCTTTTGCTGCTACCCCCGCTGGATGAGGTTCCGGAGCCACCGGAATCCTTTGCCCCGCCACCAAACTTACCCATCAAGCCGCCCGAAGTAGCCGACCTTGCCGGAGCCTTGGTACCCGCGCCCACATCGGCAGGCTGGGAAGCAACCGTGCGACCGCGACTGTCTACCGTGGAGTACGTGGTTGCGGTGCCGCCCGAAGGACCGGAGGCCGTGTTACCCTTGATCGTGGTGCCTGTGGTTATGCCGAGGGTAGAGCCATTCGGCCGCGAACCCGTGCCCCGCGCAGCAGTAGTCACCGTCTGCTTGACGCGGTCAACGGTTTCCTTGCCTTTTTCAATGGCTTCCTTACCCTTGTCGATCCAACCGCTGAAAGATTTGAAGGCCATATCAGTGGTCCTTAGAACAATGCTTTTACCGCCCACATGGCGGCCTGTTCATAATTGACAAGCGCCTGAACGCGGCGCGGGCCATCGGGTACGTTTGCAGTGATGTACTGAATGAGCTCTTCGGTCTTGGCCTTGATGGCATCGACCTCGGCCTTGCCTGAAGGATTGAATGCGGGGATCGTTGTTACGTTAGACATTAGCGTGGACCCCCATACTTTTTCAGGTTCCGGCGACCCGGACCCATTTTGCCAACCAAGGCGTGATCCTTGGCACGATAGTCCCAATCGCCCGACTGACGGGCTTCATCAATCATGTTGACCGGGTTCTTGTAATACTTTCGGAGGATCTTATCGCCCTTGCGATCGCGAGCGTCTTCGTTGGAATCCTGCGGCCCGCGCTTTGCAAAAGTGGGCTTCGCCTTCGGCTTGGGAGCCTTGGCCTTGGGAGCATCTTCTTCGGCCACCTTGGCAGGTGATTTGATCATTCCGCCAAGGGCTTTCCGCACAGGTTTCTTCATTTGAACAGCTTCCTTATCTCTTCTTTGGTGTACACCTTACGCACGGGAGCAACCTTTTTGTCTTCGGCGAAGCGGAACTGCCGCAGCTTCATCTTTGCACCACGGCTCGGCGGTTTGCAACCGCCCCTCACAAATAGGCCCCGGCGTCCAGCGTTACGATACCGCCCTTGGCGAACTTGCTGAAA
Source organism: Chloridella minuta (assembly GCA_032273045.1). Lineage (NCBI taxonomy): Eukaryota > Xanthophyceae > Mischococcales > Pleurochloridaceae > Chloridella > Chloridella minuta. The sequence continues at coordinate 1,559 of JAUKPQ010015301.1, forward strand.
CCGTTCTTGTTGATATAATCGTGCATCTCGGGCGGCAGATCAATAACCAAGGCCGTCATACCTTGGCCCTTGAACGTCTTGTTACGCACCTTGTCGTTCCAGTAGGAAGCCAGCTTGCGAGCATCTTCCACCGCGAGCAGCTTACTCCGGTAATACGGAATCTGCCCGTTGATGTAAGACATTTCGTCGCGAGCATAGTCGATCGCTGACTGATACGATGACGCCTGATTCAACGCGTCTGGTTGGCCTGCCCGAATCTTGTTCAACTTCTCCATGTACATGTCGATCTCGCCTTGATACTTGGCAAGACTAGCCTCATACGCTTCCAGATTGGTGTTGATCCGTTCGACCTTGGTATCAAAGAACGTGCCAGACAATGCTTCGCCCGTGCCCCCACGGCGCATATCAGCTTCTTCCAAGTAGTCAAGGGCGTCACCCAAACGCGCCTGCTGCGAATCGGAGTCCAAATAGTCCAGCCCGATGCGCTGGGCCAGCACATCAGTGGGTTCATCCCGCGCCCACGCATAGCTATGCGTTTCCGGCTGCCGCCCGCCAGAGCTATTTTCAGGCTTGATCCAAGACTTGTTCTCCAGCCGAACCTGAACCTTGTCCAGCACCTCCTTGGGCACGCCCAATTCAGCGTAGTCTTTCTTGATATCCTTTACGGTTTCCACCGCCGCCTTGCCGTACACATCCTTGTAGAAGCCCATCAGGCCCTTTTGCGTGTCAGGTCCGCCGCCAGCCCACCGCTTTGCATGGATTTCACCCGGCATGACCACAATCTGTGTCTGGCCGCCCTTGGCCGCCTCACGCAAGCTGTCTTTGATAGACAAGCCCACCCACATATTGTTCTCAGTGACCAACGGTCCGTGGTTCAAGCCCTTTTGTTCCTGTGCAAAGAGCATTTCGGCCATGTCGGTGTAGTGCGTGGGCTCATAACCCTGCTTCAGCAGGTCAGCATGGCTAGCCTTGGCCGAATTGAAGATCTGTTCGCTGGTATAATGCCCCGGCGACTTGAGCACGGCCCACGCATCGTTGCTGTTGGGATCCGACGATTTGACCTTGTACACCGTAATCGGTGTGTCTTGCGCTGCCGTGAGGTTGCCGCCGTCCTCCAAGTTCCAAAAGACCTCGTCATTGAGGTCGTTCAGTGTGTAGTACTCCAGTTTTTCGCCATCGGGCTGAAATTTGCGATCCTTGATATCGCCTACCGTGGTCTGAAACGTCGTGATCATGTCAGGGGAAGCCTTCCAACCGCCCTTGAACCCTTTTTCACGGCCCTGCTGCGCCCAATCGGACTGAACTTCTTCCACGCGGAGCACCTTCTGCCCCGTATCAGGGTCAACCATGTCCTTGTAGCGGTTGTGCAGCAGAGTATTGTCGGGCAGATAGTGCGTGTCGTAGTTGAAGTGCGAGTTGCGGCCCCCCGGCGTGTCCGGCGCATTGGCCCAAGTGATGTTCCGCATGCGGTAGTTCTCGCCGCCCGGCACGCTGTAGCCTGCAAATTCAGTGTTATCCAGTGTGCCATACTCCGGTACGTTTTTGTTGAGCTCCGTGATGAACTGTTCACGGGTCATTTTCATCCTGGGATCCAGCCTGTCAACGCCCAAGAATTCCAGTTCGTGCTTCTTGACACCCTTGTTCTTCAAGAAGTTGAGGAACTCACCCGCCGTACCTGACTTCTGCGGGTTCTTCTGCATCAAATCTTCTGACTTCAGATAGTAGCCGTCCGGCCCAATGGCCGCCAGACGCACACTGCCTTCCGGGTTAGAAGGATTCGGCGGCTTCTTGGGTAATTCCGGTCCGCCATTATGGCCCATGCCCGAGCGGAGCTCCATGCCCCGCTTGGGAACCGCACCACTGCCCAATGTCACCATTCCGGCAGTATCAAAGCTACGTTCAATGGCCCGCTGATTTGGGGTACCATCCGGGTTGATAACGACCTGCTTACCCGTCAACGCATCACCGGGCAATGTCGCCGCATCCACCGCGCCCGTTACAATGCCCTTACCCATGTCGTACAAGCTGGCGTTCGCTACCGTATTGTACACGTTGGAGCCGATGTCAGCCGCCGTGCGACCGATGTAGGAACTCCAAGGTTCACGGGCCGCCTTCATAGACTCTACCTGAGCAAGCGCCGCTGGTTCCAGTTCAGATAGCGCCGCACGGCTGATATCAGCCGCACGCTCGGCACGGCCCTTGATCGCCGGGTCCATGTAGACAGGTTCAGTCGGTACCGCCGCAATTCCGCCGGGGGGCATCACCTTCTTGTACTGACTGTAGTTAACAGGCGGCATACCACGGGCCTCCGGCTCGGCTTTCAATGGAATAGTATTAACTCAGCTGGGGAGCAAGAACAAGTGACCGCCGTCCTCGGGGGCAAGGACGGCGGTCGGGCACACGCCTCTCAGCGGCCCACCTCGCCGGGGAGGCTCGGTGAATGCAGACTACAGTATGGGTCGGGGGGTTGCAATGGGGGTACTGTAACAGTAGTCAAAGGATCTTGGAAATTTGTAATATTTTTGAGAAATATGAAAATTTTTTGACTAGGGGATCGTTCGTACAAAATCGTGTTCAGGGCATTGTCGAGGTAACTGTAAACCGATAAGGGGGGGTCTCCGGATCGTCAGGCGTCGTCTCAGATCGTCGTCGGCGCGACGATGAGGACGGACAACGGACGAGGGACCATGGACTCCGGACATGCCAAGACCCCCGGTGCGAGGACACCGAGGGCCAATGGCGCGGGACGTTAGGTGGTGGTGCCCCCCGGCATGTGCTGCCGGGGGGCGGGGTGGTTAGGCTGCCGGGGTGGGCAGCACTACCAGCTTGGCAAACGGCTGACCCCATGTTTTGCTGGACGCGCTAAACCCCCCGTTAAGCAGGGCTAGCAGGTCCGCATAGCCCTGCGTGGCAAGCTTGGTCTGGCCAAAGTGCGCGTATGCCCCCGCTACGTTGACCGGGCCAGTGTGGCCATTTGCAAAGCCCCAGAGCAGGGCATTAACAATGGCGGCACGGCCACCCGTTGCCTTGCGCAGGAACGGCGGCAGGCTGTTAGCGGGCAGGTTAGGCAGGGCCACAACCCCGGCAAAAGCCGGGTTGCCGCCGCACTGGCTGTTGATAAAGTGCTGCACCTGCGTAGCCGTTACGGGGTGGCTAAAGCCTGCAAAGGCTGCCGGGGTGGCGGCTGCCGGGGTGGCGGCTGCCGGGGTGGCGGCTGCCGGGGTGGCGGCTGCCGGGGTGGCCGCCTTGGGGGCGGGCACGGGGGCAATGGTTACGGTTGCCTTGGGGGTGGACTTTTTGTTGGACTTGGTCATGGTAGTTGGTGGTCCCTAGTTGGTGCCGCGCTGCGTTATTGCCCGCTTGCATGGTTAGCCTTTTGCCAGCCAATTGTGGCGCAATTAAGGCAGCCAACAAACTATTTAAAGCGAACCAAAACGATTACAGATTCGCCCCATGACTGAAGAAGAGAACGGGCGAGCGCGCGTGATGAGCGCGCACGAGTACGAGTGACGATGACATAGGACAGACGATGAGGAGTGATGACCGAGGGTTTTGAGGACCGATGACCGCGGTTCTCTTCTTCTCTCATCGCGCGTCATCGTCTATCGTCAGTGGTCATCGGACATCCGTACGAGGTCCGCGCGCGTGGGTTCTTGGATCTTCGGTCGTCGTCTTCTATCCTCGTCGCGAGGACGACGGACGATGATAACAGGCCACAAACACAGAGCGACGAGGAGGGTTTTTAGGGCGTGGGTATTAGATCAAATGAGACGGTTTCACCGAGGGTTTTTCGGTGGTCATCTGACCTCGGACAGGATATAATCGACCATCGTCTTCAGTCCATTAACATCGTCATCCGCCTCGGTGACCGGGGACCACGGGTCTTCGTCCAATTGTGCAGCGGCATACAATTGGAGCAAAGAAGAATGAGGACGATGGACCAAGTTGTAAACGATGCCGCCTGCTCGGGCATAGTTCCACTGCCATTGTATCTGTTGAGGTCTTAAACCTATTTGTTTGGAAGTCAGGGTGCGAATCTTTACGTTTCGTAAGCTGACTATCTTAGTTTCAACCCAAAAGCTACCGCTAGGGCAGACCCCGTGCAGGTCCGCAACCCCCGGTAAGGCCCATGATTCTATTCTCGTCCAGTGGACTTTATCTTTTGTCGCTTTCACGAACTTCTGCGAGAATTTGCTCTCGGGGCGCATCGCCATTATCAGATCCTAACGCTGGCTGGTGTTCAATCACCTTATTGGTTTCCCAAACAGCAGACAAGGCCGGGAATTCATCCTTCAGCTTCTGGATCTCTTTAAGCACTTCATCCTTTGACATTTGGTCTACCATGCCAAACTTGATTTCCTTGCGGTCAACGTACAGGCCAGCCACCGCGCCCCTATGTTTCTCGGCCGCTACCGCAGCCGCATAGGCTCCGTTCTGCAATGCGATATCGCGTATTTCGGCGAGCTTGCGAACATGGTTCTCAAAGGTGACTTCATACTTGGGTGCGATATCTGCCCGCAGGCGCTTGATGTAACGTGCCACAGGGGGATGGCGGAGCATAGAGGTGCCCGCGTTATTGGCGTATCCCGCCTCCATGGATATTTCAGTGAGTGTTTTCTCGTGCTGGTGCGTGATGTATAGCTCAGCAAACTTGCGTTGTTTTTCGGTTAACTCAATGAGCTCATCTGCGGTGGGAACAGGTATCTCTGCCATTAGGACAGGATCAGGGCCTTTGCGACGCAAGGAGCCTTTACCCCCGACATTATGCGCCATCACTTTCCTCCTTCATAGGCGCAGCCTTTGACACTGCGGTATTGCCACTTCTGAGTGAACTTGTCGTACCGTGGCTTCTTCCTGTTTAACGGCCCGAACAACTTGTCGCAATAGGCGATGGCAAATTGTACACTCTGCTTGTGGATAATGTTGTAGTCACGGTTGCCCTGCACCCGGTATTTCCAGCGCAGGGTCATATCCTGCCGCCGCTCTACGCATTCCCGCTCGTGCCAGCCCAACTCTGCCAGCAGCCTTTGGAACTGGTTGATGTAGGCCACATCGTAATAGTTGGTGTAGAGTTTCTCCCGTTCCTCCTTGGGCTTGCGTACAGTGTAGAGGGGCGTCGCCTCCTGAACGTCTTTTATGGCCTGTTGAATGTGCGCCTTCTTCAAAAGTGACGTAGCGGTATTTCCGGCACTGGCCGCCGAATAGCCTGCCTCTACGGCACACCTCTTGGCCGTCCAATCGCCGTTCAAAGCGTACAGGTAAGCAAACTTGGTTTGCTTCTGCTTACTATCCACTGGTCGTCCTTTTTTGACGGTTTTACCGTCATGAGCAGTTTTCAAAACTTTACCTCCTAGGTAAGGTATCCTTAAGTTGCATCCACAGCCCCCGGTAGCAAAAGTGTTACTGCTCAGGGGCTCCCTATTAGGCACAGTGTTACCCGACCAGAAAAAATAAAAGTAATTTCCCTGAGCGAATCGACCCTAATAGTGAGGCCCTGAATAGTACCACTATCCAGCTTTTGGACAAGCTTTTCAAATAGCTAGCATCACAGTACATACCCGTACGTAAACCGCTCCACCACCTGAACCACCAACCACGGTCCTCGACCCGCATTTTGCTTACCCCAAACCCCCACAAACGCACTAAGCAAACCCGGCTCGACGACCCCCGCAGCCCTTCTTTGCACCTCTGCCACCCGGCATAAGAAAGGGGCCGCCCCACCGAGCCGCCCCTATCCAATTGTATCAGGCTACACAATTCCACTCAGGTATGTGTGTACCCGTCGCGTTCTATGCAGAGCCACATACCGCACCACTGCACCACGATCGCCCCATCGCATCCTAGGGTCCGCTGCACGGTCCTACGGAATGCTGGATAGGTGCCCTGTGGCTCCCGCTTCCAAGCCTTGGCCAGAGCCTTACACTGTTCCCGTGTGAGCATTATGCGGGCCTCACCTTCAGCTGCTTGGCGAGTTCGGCGCATTCCCGCTTGACATAATTGACATTGCGGTAGGTGTCGCCGCCGCCGAGCGAAAGGTCCATGAAGCCAAGGTCCATGGGCATTGCATCGGGCATCCCCGGTGCAAGGTCATAGGCATGGCCGCAGTCAAACCCGAGCCACCAGACATCATCAGGCTGCCCCGGCTCCGGAACGTGACAAATCGAAGTCGATTCGTCACCATGCTGGCACCCCCCACTGTAGGTCAGGCCGCCGTGCACCCGCATAGCCTCAAGGCGTTCTTCACTGTATTTCAGGCCATAGGCCCAATGTCCGGGGGCCACGCCTACATACCCGCAAAGGAAGCCTAGCGAGTGATGGCGCTTGAGCAGGCATGGGAGACCCGTTGCCTCATCGGTCCACTGCGCCTTATCAGGTTCCGTGGCCCACGGTCCGACGCGCCACTGGCTCTTATCGATCGTCGTATATTCCTTGTCCATTCCTATACCTCCGGGAACTGTGTTAATTCGCCATCTGTAATGGCTTCCATACCCTCGAGCTCTTCGAGGATATCTGTTGGCAGGTCAATTTCGAACTCCATGTCGAACCTTGCCTGCACATCTGCAATATTGTTCATCCACTGGCTGTAGGCATCGCCTGCATCGCCCTGCTGCCACTTCTCCGAGCGCTCGTCATAATAGGCCTCGGCTTCACTGTGCCAGTCTTCCAATATACCACGGATCTCGTCACGTGTTTCATTGGCCTCAACAAGTACTGCATCAATGGCGTTCTGTGCCGCTAGGATAGCTGCCTCAATAACGGACTTATGACGCCCTAACTCTCCGAGTAAGGAAGCCAACCGCTCCCAATCTTTCTTACTGATCTGTTTCAATTTACTGCTCCTATGTCTGGGGTTTCGTTCCGCATAGCAATAATATCAAGGATAACGCTGCGGACAATGCCCGCATGCTGCTTCAGCAGGGCCTCACTGTAAGGCTGGCTGCGCTCATCGGACATATAGTTCATGGTCGCCGCTTTCTGGGCAGGGTCATGCTCGCTTAGGTCTAAGCGGCCTAGCACCTCACGCAGTACAGGGGTCGGGTGGGGGTCAAAGATCATGAACACGATCAGCTTGACTACGGGCGCGCTCATCTCCATTACAGGGCCTCCTCTATATAGTCGGCAATCTGGGCGAACGTCCAGCCTGCATCATTACGGTCTATAAGGCCGCGCTCCGGTTTGCGGTACTCTGTGCCTGCCGTAGGCACGGTCAGCTTCCGGTACAGCCATTCGGGCAGCACATCGTTACCCATACTGCTAAGGATGGCGCTGTCATAATGCAGGGCAAGAAGGGCATCCTGCGCATATTTGAATCGGGCACCGTACTCGGCATCGCGCCATACATACTTCTCGGGCGCTGCCTTGGTCAACAGGTCAAAGGCCACGCCAAGGCAGCAGAATCCTTTGTTCGTGCACAGCCGTCCGGCGTCCTGCTCATAGGCCCCACTACGCAGGGCCGTGGTCCACGCTGCTTTGAACTCAGTCCAATCCTTATACATGCACAAGTCTCCCTACAACTAAAGCTTTGACTCCGGTTTCCTGCTCGCCACACTCAACGGCAAGGTTGTGGGTGCGCCACACCATTTCCAGCTGCTTGTCTTCCGACAGGAACTGGCCGTGAATCACGAGGTGCTCAATAACGCTCTGGCGCTGCTCTAGGTAGCATATGGCCTCACGCACGACTGGGGGCAGCATGTCGTACATATCCATGCGCTGCTTGGCCCATTTGTTGGGGAGTTCCATGTTACGACTCCATCCAGCAACGCTTGGGCTTGCCGTTGACCAGCAGCACATGGCCGACAACCGTCCAGTAGCCGCTATAGACGCTAACGAACTCGGATAGTACGTAGTAGACGCCTGCCTTGCCACCGGGGGCATAGATGTCGTTAAGGTACTTGCGGGCGTTGATTCTATTAATCATTTGGTCCCTCCATAAAGTGGCATGGCCGCCACTAACTAAAGGTTAGCAAGCGACCATGCTGGAGCAAGCGTTAGATAATCACAAATTCGTTTCGATCCAATCTGCGATCTCTTCAAAGGGGGCCTGCTTGTCGTCATTTAACGAGGCGAGGTACGCATAGACGCTACTTTCGTTTTCGTTGTCGCTACATACGTCCATAAGCCGAGCCGAAAGAACTGTCCAAACTTCTGAAGAGAAGTCGTTTTCGCTGGGATAAGAATGGCTGCCTCCCGCTGTTTTGTACACACGGTCCCCGTTCACATCTTCCAGAGGATACCCGCTAGAAGGAGACAGTTTATTTCCCCACACTGTTCCGGCAACTTCGCAGGCTACGCCAAGGCAGCAGTATCCAGCCGATGTATGCAGGCTTTCACGTGTCTGCTTGTATTCGCCCCCACGCAGGGCCTCCAGCCACTTGGTCTTGAATTCAACGGGAAGTTTTAACATCATCGGTCTCCTTTCTACCGAATACGTTGGCGGCATAGTTGATCAACTGTTCCATCACCTTGGGTTCCAAGGCGATTACCTTGTTCTCGTGGTGGTTGGCGGCCAGCCATATCTGATAACCGTCAAAGCTGACATACACACCGTCGCCGATATAAACCGGGGGATGCTCCACTATTTGGTCTCCTTCTGCAGGGCCTTTTCTATCAGGTCGGCGATATCGTTCCAGCCCTGTACTGAACGAATGCCTTCAAGTGAATCCAGCTTTGGGTCTTTAACCCAAGCGGCAGCCTCTTCTTCAAACCAGTCCTGATGCTCATCAGACTCCATTAGGTCGCCCGACACATACATCACGGCAGTAGAGAGGTTGCAGCCTTCCGGCAGCAACCCGCTGATTGTTTCAAGCGTGGGGATCTTCTGGCCCATGTTGCGGTGGCCGAACACGGCGGCCACCACATTCTTCTGCGCGGGCGTAAACATCACCAGCTTGCCTGATAATACACGGCGCGGTGTTCCGTGTCAGGATCCTGCTCGTCTAGCCACTTCACGGCGGTAGCCAAGGCCGACAGGGTCTTCTGCTTGCCCTCGGCGGCGTTCCAGTGTTCACTGGTACCGAAAAAGAATCCAGCGGTCGGCGTTAGCCTGCCGTTTTCAACGGCATTGACTATGTCTTTCAACTGCAAGTCGTTAAGGTGGATTTCCTGACAGGTATCTTCACCGCCGCCATACGTGCGCACAATATAGCCGTGCAGGTCGGGGTGCTTGCGCCAGTAGGCAAGGTCCAGCTTGACTTCGTCAACGCGGAAGCCGTCTTCCTTGCGCTCGTTGCCCTTACACTCGTAGTCGGGGCGCATGTATTTGCGCCCCGACAGGTACATATCTAAGCCCATTGGTCCCTCCTAGAAAGTGGCGGTATTGCCACTAACCAAACAGTAACCGTGGAGCAGCCCTGAGCAAGGGCCTTTTGCTCACAGGATATTCTCGTTGATAAGGGCGGTTTCCCAGAAGTCTGCCATTTTGCTGGTGGTAGGCTCTTCTTCGTTTTTGGCCAAGTTCCGCAGCACTTCGGCCGCCGCCTTGGGAGTAATATGGTCGTAATTCAGGCCGCCCTCATGCTGCCACGAATCGATCAATTCCAGCGGGCCATTGCCGGGATAGAACAGATTTTTTACCGCCCATTCTTTATCAAGGCCCATCCATGTGGCCGAAATGCGCAGAAGGTCCAGCTTAGGGTCAAGCAGCTTCGTGTCCAAGGCCAGAGCAGCACCCCACCCCGCAATACATGCGGGAGCGCCGCAGCGGTATTCCTCATAGTTCATGGAGAAGCTCGGTCCAGCGTCCGCAGGTTTGTCTCCATCAGTCACAAGCGGCAGCCCTTCAATCAGGGTGGCCAGCTTCAGAATGTTTTCCTTATTCATAGTTCGGTCCTTTCTAGGCATTATTGCCAAACGCTAGTATGGCGGGGGACTAAATAGAGAACAGGGTTATTTTGTCACAGACAAAATAATATGCAACCTTACGCATTGAAAAAAGCCCCGCCGCAAGGCGGGGCCTCAAGTTCAGGGAGGAATGTGCTTGCAAGCACGAGCTGAAGCACACCAAGAGTATAGCAGAAATTAAAACTCTGACAATCCGCTATAATAGGCGTAGAGTACAACGGCTAGACAGCCGATAAAAATGAGAATGTGCATCAACGCCTCTTTTTGCGGTACTTCCGCTTCTTTTTCTTCTTGACGGGTTTCTTTTTCACGGTCTTGGTGGGGGCCGCCTGTGCGGCAGGCGACCCCCTTCCTTCGGCGACGAAGGGACCATCAGCTTCGCCGAAGGTATTCGGGCATGAGTAGGCCATCGTTGTTCTGATGTCGTGGTCATGGACAACAGGGCTGTTACATGGTAGCATCAGCCATACGGAGGTCGCTAGGACCTTCACTAGTCACCGCTAGTGATGGCGGTGACGCCGATCACGGTGGCATTGCTCGGATCGCCAAGGGCAGTGCGCAGGGTGGTGGCGCGATCGCGAAACAGTGTGTTGATCTGTCCCTGCAAGTGGGCCAGTGTTTCACCGAGCAGTTCACAGGTCTTGAGCAGTTCCCGTTCACCATCGGCATTGAACTGAAGTTCGCGGGTGAGACGGTCCTGAATATCAAGAACGTCCTGCTGGAGCTTGAGAATATTCATTGGTCCCCTCCTTAGCGGCGGTTGCTGCGGTTGTTGATGGAAATTTCGATACGGTCAACTTCAAAATCAACCTGATCGATCATGTCGTTGAAGGTGTCGGCCGCAACTTCGGACATTTTACCGTCAATGGTGGCCTGAAGGTGCGCATCCCAAAGGCGGTAGCCAAAGGCTTCCATCCATTCTTCGGGGATATTTTTCGGCTCTGGCAGGTTGTCCTTGGCGTAGTCTTCCATACGCTTTTCAAGGTTGGCAATACGGTCTTCGTACTGCTGCATGCGCCCGGTTATAATGCCGAGCAGGCCGAACACTGCATTGCGGCTCGCCTCGGTGGCCTGCCGCATAGCGGTGACTTCCGCATTCACAGCCAGCAACACGCGGTTGACGGCTTCCGTTACTGATTCAGTCATTTGGTCCCTCCTTGGGGGTAGCTGTTAACTAAGCCACCATGCCCGTGGAGCGGGTGCGAGCAAGCCCTATTTGTTCACTCCTGTTTCCCGTAGACTTCGTCGCAAAGTGTGCGGTGACACTCCAAACGGTTTCCATCTTCAAACTGGCGGATCGCTCGTTTCATAATTTCTCGTAAGCGTTCGATTTCTTTTTCAAGAAAAGCGAGCTCATCTTTCATAACGTCATCGTGCATTATTTTTTTCCTTCAGCGCGCGGATGGCGGCGGCGGTGGATATGGCACAGTTATTCCACCCCGCATCGTGAAAACGGTCATGTGTAGCGGGCAGGGTCGCACGAGCATCCGCCACCCGCGCAGCTTCCTCCAGCACCTCGTTGCGGATGAGGGCTATGGCGGCGGCAGCAAAGTCCTCATCGATCTTCCTTCCCGTGACTGCGCCATAGAACAGCGCCTTCACCTTCTCCACCAGCGCAGCGCGTTCGTCAGGCGTCACCATGTGAACCTCCATGCAATCACAGCTACAAGCAGGACAACTGGTATTGCATTGATCAGATACGGGGTCATGCGCTCCTCCCGCCACCACTGCGGTCAACAACGCCGGGAACGCGTGGCCGCGCCAGTATTTCAGCCGATGTCAGTGGGGGCTTCTCCTGTGCGAGTGCTTGGCGGGCGTTCCAGAACGGGCAGTCCACCTCGCTGCGGCTGCATTCTTCCTGATGTTTCGCAGGACATGTGCAGGCCAGCGGCTCCAGCGCCGCCCGCAGCTTGTCATACTCAATCTTCAGATCATCAAACCAAAGCTGCAGGTCACGGTTTCCCGCCCGCAGCCGTTCGATCTCGGCGCGGAGGGTGGCTGTCTTGGCTTCTTCCGCAATCAGGTT
>JAUKPQ010015312.1:0-12048 GCA_032273045.1 Chloridella minuta
GTCCATGCCGTACCGTTCCAAACATACAAGTGACCATTGGCTGTAACAATGTATGAATCGCCAACAGTGTTGCCTGTAGGTGGCAAATCACCAACTGTCGCTACCGCGCCCTTGAGCGCAATGCCTTGACCTTGTGTTCCGGTTGGGCCTGTCGGGCCAGTGCTGCCCTGCACCCCTGTCGGGCCAGTCACACCTTGGATGCCTTGAATACCCTGAACGCCTTGGATGCCCTGTGCGCCAGTAGGTCCAGCAACAGTAGATGCCGCACCCGTTGGGCCAAGCGCACCCTGTGCACCAGTGGGGCCAGTGGGGCCAGCCACACCTTGTGTCCCTTGCACTCCAGTAGGGCCAGCATTACCTTGAACGCCTTGCGTACCAGTGGGGCCTGTCACACCCTGAATACCTTGGATACCCTGAATACCTTGTGGGCCTGTCGGGCCGTGGTCACCTACGACACCTTGTGCGCCTGTGGGGCCTGTCGGGCCAAAGCTACCAACCGAACCCGTAGGGCCAATTGAACCAGTTGCTCCTATGGGGCCAGTTGGGCCAGCGACACCTAAAGCACCAGTAGGGCCTGTGGGGCCTGTAGCGCCTGTATTACCTGTAGGGCCAGTACCAGTAGGGCCAGTGGCTCCAGTGGGGCCTGTAGGGCCGTTTGCGGGGCCTGTGGGGCCTACCGTACCTGTAGGGCCAGTTGGGCCAATATCACCTGTTGGGCCAACAATAGGGCCAGCATCAATCCATGCCATCATGCACTCCAGACGTAAAGATGCCCATTTGATTGGACAAGAACTTGGTCACCGGGGTTACCCACGGGAGGCAAATTTGCTGGCGTTGCTACCACGGCTGTAATTTCCAAACCAGTGCCCTGTGCGCCTGTTGGACCTGTCGAACCTTGGGGGCCAGTCGGGCCAAGAACGCCACGGTCAATGCTAAGATTGATTCGCGGTTGCGGAGTAATTTGAAGTGTGACATCAATGCTCATATGACCACCACACCGTCAGAGCGAACAATAAACAACAGGAAAATCACGCTGTCATCAGCAGGGGTTGAGCCAACAGCGGGGAAGCTGACCATCACTCGACCAGAAAACCCAACAGGGTTTGTAGCGTTGATTTCCAACTGAGGGTCGCTGTTGATAAGTGACCAAGCCGCGCCATCAATTACCAAAGTGCAAGAACCGTTTGCCGCTGAGATATTGCTGATGGTCAGCGGGATAGTCGTTGGGGTTGGGTTGTAATCAGCAATGTCAAACGTCAGGCCATTGCGCGTATCCTGAACATTGGATAGCTGTCTGCGAACAATAGAAGCTGTGATTGTTGCACCCGTAAGATTAACGGGTGTGTTTGTGCCAGTATTAGTAAAACCCAAATTCCAATAGGTTTTTTGATTCCAAACGAGTTCACCCGCAAGGATTGGATTGTCAAATCCGCTGACTTGCGCCAGCGTATTTTTGTTAAAAATAGCTATGGCTTTACCCTACTTTCTGCTCAAATGCGTATCCCAGATGCGGGGATAAAAATTTGCCATTGACTTCACGACCACGGCATCTACGAATAATGGTTGTTTTATAACATCCATAAACTTTTGCCGCATCTTCTGGGCGATCAAATTTGCCCAATGGGGTAATGTACCATCCAACAAAATTTGAAGCATCTTGTCCTAATTTGCCAAAATTAGGATTTTCAACACCATTCATTTGATTGTTGCGATAGCCGCCACATGACTTGTTCCATCCAATCTTTCTTGATGGACGAAGTTGTTTTTCCAACTCAAAACAATATTCTTTGGTTGAAACAACAAGTTGCTGGACAATAATTTTGTCCCAGATGTTTTTAAGCCGATGTTTATGTGAGCGAAGGCGATTCTTCATATCAGCAGCAACACCAATATAGCCTTCTGTAAACATATCGGTATGCTCTGGCAAACGCAGCCAGTACAAAGTTGACATTTTGATTCCCTGTTTCTCAGGTGGTGACGTTCCCCGCGCACTTGCGGGGTACGGATGTCTTGTCTTTTGTTTATTCTAACCCCTTGCGCGGATTTTATCAATCATCACCCAAAGGGTGTCAGTTGTAATTGGACCCATTGCCAAAAGCTCAGTGTAGTCCAACATTGGCGGGTCAATGACTTCATTTGTCATGGAGTTGATTTGCCCCATGTAGTCAAAAATTACATAGGTTTGGTATTGTTGCGGGTTGTTAAACACAAAAACCCCGTCCACCATCTCTCCAATTCCAACAAGAACACGGACAAAGTTTCCAATGTTGTTGTCGTAAGATTTAATTTCTTCAATGTAACCGTTGGTTGTTCTCATTTTTCAGTCCTTACAAATAGCCGGGAAACCAAACAGTCCCGCCATCATTGGTTGATACTTTAATCCATGCGGCAATTGTTGTCGTATTTGATGGAGTCGTGTTGTTGTTCAGGAAATACAAATATTTTGCATTGGTTGTGCCGCTTGCCACTTGAACAAGCCCACTCAATGTTTTACCGCCAACTTGTTCAGCGTTCAAGTTTGACACAAGGGTTGAGTTATCAATCACCATTGCACCACCAGCAACTTCAAGGGCTACCGTTGCGCCATTAGCAAAAGCCACAACACCCGCCCGAGGTGCAGAAGTAGAAGCAGTGCCAACTACACCAACACCCGCTGAACCGCTTGCAATACCAATTAAGCCTCGACCACCATAAGCATTTGATGTGGCATAAACACCCCAATCAGCAGCATTGCTGGAGTTTGCTGTAATTGCCGTTGTAAATCCAACACCAGCATTTTGTCCTGTAAATATAGCGGCCCCGTTGCCGTAAATATTACCTGTGACAGTTAAAGCTGAACCATCCCACAGCAAATTCTGCGTTGATGAACCAATGCTGAATTTATAGGTCGTGCTGCTATAACCAAGGAAGAAGCCTGTGCCTGAGTTGTATCCAGTCTGACCACCCTGAATAGCACCCGCGCTATTCATTGTCAACAAGCCTTGAACAGTCAAGGAGCCTGTGTTTGTGGAAACCGCAGAAAGCTGACCGACTTTCAAGCTGGAAATGTAAGGCGCACTCCAGTTGGTTACGTTTGAAGACGGGTCATAAATACCATCTGATTGATACAACGAATCAGTGCTTGATGGATTAGGGTCATTTGCCGACCAAGTAGCCGCAAAGCCCCAATACGATGATGATTCTCCGCTTGATGGAAACGATGAGCTTCCTGAAGTTGGCAATGTTGCAGAGTATGGAGTTGGGTTTCCTGCCACCCGCGCATAACATATCCGCGAGGAAAGACCGTTTCCACCCGCATAACCTGAAGCCAATATGCTTGCGGTTGTCCAATTGATTGATGATGTGGTTGCTGATGCTGAATCAACCAAAGATACTTTAGCTGCCCAAAGCGTATAGCCGGGGATTGCTGACGATGGTGCAAGCGTCCAACCAGATGGTGTTGGAGTAAATGAACCCGTTGACCATGTGTAAGTTGATGAGCCGCTGATTGTTGGCAGTGATGCTGCCCATTGATAAACCGTAGGATTGGCATTCTGAACACCAGATGCGCCTGTTGGGCCATTTACTCCTGTTGGGCCTGTTGCGCCATTAGCTGTGTAGGCTGAAACAACATACCCAGAAGACCACGAAACAGAAGTTGTGGTTGCAGTAGAGACATCAGAAACTTGCGTTGAGGCAAACCAAAGTTGAAGCCCTGCTGTGCCGGGGTTTGATGGGAATGTTGTTTGCCATCCGTTGCCACCCGTATAACTTGAGCTTGCCCCTGTCGCCCATGTATAAGTTGAAGTCCCAGAAGGATTGCCGGGAATGGATGGAGCCCACTGATAAAGGAATGAAGTTGCATATTTATTGGCGGGTACACCAGTGGGCCCTGTTGTTCCAGTAGTACCTGTCGGGCCAGTAGGGCCAGTGCCTGATGGACCAGTTACGCCTGTTGGGCCTGTTGGCCCCATTGCACCTGTTGGAGTCCAAGCAAATGGCGCACTTACAGGACTGATGCTTGATGATGAAATTTCATTGTAAACAGTGTATGCAAAATAATAAGTTATTGTTGTTGATGCACCCGTTGGAAGAACTTGGTTGGCAAAGACATAAGAGCTTCCGGGCGTAACTGCTTGCCCGTTAACTGTGGATGCAGTAGAAAGCAGCTTCCAATCCGAAACCGCTGGAACGGCAGATGTTGCATAGTACAAGTCTGCAAACGTGACCCGACCAGTAGAAGGGACAGAGATAGTTACATCAAAGTTTGGAAGCGGTGATGATGGGCTTGATGTCGAAACAGTTGGAGCCGACAAAGGACTAAAGTATGTTGCGCTTGGCAAATTACTGTTTGGCGCAGGGGCATAAGCTGTGATTGAAGCATCAGAATAAACAGCAGCGTTGTATTCATTCAATTCCAAAGCCGCACCCAAATTGCCATCAGGCAACGATGCCTCGGAAACCTTAATCACCCTGAATAGCTTTGCATCCCAACCATAAGCGGCATTGGTTACGCTGATGACATCGCCAGCATCAACTTGGATGCCGTTGTAGGTGGTTGAGAACGTGACAATCAAATCCTCTCGCGCTTGCTCCAGCAAACGGTTGGCAAGGTATTGCGCTTGCACCGAATCGTTGACCAATGAATAAGACAGTGAATACTTATTTTCTGGTTCATTTGCAAACAACAAATTTGTTGGCGTGTTTAAATAAACAAAGCCAGCTTGGTCACGGTTTAACTTATTGGGAAATTGAGCTTCAATCTGGTTGATGCTTTGAGAAATATCATAAGCACTAACCCGAATCTCTCCAACAATGTTTGTGTCATCAAAAGCAAAATCTGTGCTTTTTGCTTTGTTGATAACAATAGACCATTTTCCCGTTGTGGCGTTGTATTGATTCCATGAATCACAAGCCAGCATGATTTGGTCAAGGTTGGACAGTACATTTTGTCCAGTATCCAAAACGCCATTGATGCGGTATCGCGGTTGAGTTGCAGAGCCGCCCCCGCTTGGGGTATAGGTAATTAACTCATCAGAATAAGTGTTTAGTTCGGTAGCGGTTAGACCATTAACAATGTTTTCATCCATTGCTGCGCCATACTTGGTGTTGGTGATGTAGTCATACCAAACATCACCGGGTTTTGCCACGCCAGAACCAAATAGATATTGGGACGCATGGAACGTGACGGCTTGCATCTGAGTTGTGCCAGCGTCTTGGCTATAAACCATTTTGACGATTGCAAATGCCAAGCCATTCATTTGGCGACCACTAGAAGGCCAGCGTTGAGCCGCATCAATATCAGTGCCACCCATTACTACGCTTGGCAATGCTGTGCCATTTAAGGGAGTAATTGTTCCAGCTTCATTGGACTTGTACAGGTTAATGAACAAGTTGCCAGCAACCTTTGTCTGCACATTGCCAGCACCATCTCTTAGGCTTGCAACCTTGGTCAAATCTGTAGCATCAAACGCAATTGTTTGGTCTTGCCAATACATTTTTGAAGTGTCATGGTCTGTTGAATAATCAATAAAAAATTGACCATTAGGGCTAATTTGCGAAATAGCCAAAACGTAATACATTGTTTTCTGGTCAGTAGACAACACCGCATCCACAAACACACCACCAAGATATGCGTCACCATAAACAATCGGAAGGCTGTTTGTTGTAGCTGGAGGCACTTGCTGGCGCACTCCGTTATCAATATTTTTATTTGCAGAAGATGAGCCAAATACCCTTGAAACAAGCATTGACAATGCAAAGTTCACCGCAAAAGTAGCTAAAGCATAGCTAAAGCCAGCTTCCATAATAAGGTAAGCAACTAATGTACTTGGCATTTTCAGTCCCTAAAAAATGTTGCTTCAAGCGGTTTGTATCCACGCTTGGTGTAGTCTATCAAAGGCGAATTTGCCATCACCGTAGTGCAGACAAAATCCACCCGTTTCTTGTTCAGCATATCTTGTGCAAGTTCATCAAACTTTACCCACAATCTACCGCCAATTGACTTGCCTCGATGCTGTGGCATCACCCACCAAGCCAATTCCCTCAGTTCCATGATTCGCGGTGACCACACATTACTGGTGATGATGGCGGCAATCATGCCCCTGTGGTCATCGTCAATCAAGATAAATCCACGCCCATTAAGCATTTGAAATATCAGGTTGCCAACGTGTTCAGCGTTATGGTGTTCAGGATTCGCTAAAACAGGCACAGGAGCCTCTTTCGCATATTCCCGCATCATCCATACCAAAACTGGAATATCGTGTCTTGTAGCTTGTCTTATCATGACCCAAGATTACCAATCGGTCCAATGTCTGATGGCGCATCTGTTGTCGCTTGACCACCGCCTATTGGCGCTTTTCCAAAGTCAAAGAATGTGGAAGCAATAACGGGAACCCTGTTCATGCTTACATCATTGGGGTAAAAGTTCTGCCAAACCGTAGGGGTTGTTTTTAATCCGCTGATTCGGTTTTGTAGGATGGCGCGAAATGAAGTGCAACTGATGGAACAAATGGCTGTCCTGACCCTTGCTTGTTCATTCCAGTCTTCTGTGACCGAGTAGTTGCTTACATAACCTTGGTAGCGTTTAAAAAACTGGAGCGTTGGTGTTGTAATGATTTGATTGTCTGAATCAAGAAATCCACGCCAAACCTCAACCAAAGAACCCTTAATGTCAGCAGCAAGCACGATGCCCACGTTTGCGCCATCAACACCAGCAAGGGCAATTGTCAGATCACCGCTTGTCGCCTTGGTTTCGCGCTTGATGTCACCGATGCTTAAAAAGCTGCCAAGGTTGCTGAACGTCATTCCGCTGACAGTAATTGGTGCGGCAGCGTTGCAGAATGTATATACATTCCCTGCAATTCCTGTGCCTGTACCAACACCCGTTGCTACAAAAGTGACACCAACTGTGTTTGATGATGCGCCAATAGCGACAAAGTTGGTTGTGCCCACAAATTGAATTGTGTAGCTGTTGCCAATTAGGAAAGAGCCAGCGTTGGCTGATGTAGTAAGCCTAATAAATTCGGCATATTTGATTGATGGGCTTGATAAAGCCGCTATTGTTGTATTCATCCTGTAATGTCCTCTCTAAACACAAAGGGCGCATCCCATTGAACAAATGCGCCGTTGGTCATAGGGTTCAAAGTATAAGTGGGACAGGCTTCTGCCACAAGGTTAAATGAGCAATCATTGCCAACATAAACAGTTGCGCCCGATGAAGGTGTGCCAATTAAAGGTCGATGAAGGCCAATTGCCACCACGGATGATGTTCGCAGCACATCAGCAGTTATCTTGTAGGTGTATCCGCCAATCATTACAAAGTCGCCAGCCTTTACAGCATAACCCGAGCCTGTGCCGCCAATGTTCACGTTAACTGTTTGCGTGTTTGGTGTTGGTGTCCCGTTAAGAGTAAATGCGGGAGCCACAATGTCGCCCTGATACTTGGTAAACCAAGACAGATTGGAACTGTTGAAAATGACCCGTTCAGGCAATTGACGGTCCAAGTTGTCAATCGCTTGAATGATGCTTCGCGCTTGTGGGTAGTACAAGTAGTTGTGAGGCGTAACAGTAAACACCCACGGCACAGAAGTAAGGTATTGAGCAATCCTCATCTGCCCAGAACGGCTAACCTGTTGGCCCACCGTTCTGCGGTTTTGCACCGTCATTGATTGCTGTATTTCAAGGATTGTTTGAAAGGACATTATGTTCTCCCGTAATTTGTAGCAAGGCTCTTGGACCCGTATTGATTAGCCGCCCAGACTGCGGTAGAACTGCCCAACAATCGGTCTTCAAATGACTTGGTGTCAATTGCGTTGATGTAGTTGTTGGTCACGTTGGTTGTGCCGCCAATACTAGACAAATCTTTGTTTGGGATGATTGTTCCCGCTGTCTTAGGAATAAACAGTTCAGGGCCGCGCTCGCCTACCAAACTTATCTTATTTGTTGGCGGGTCGCCACCATCAGCAAAGCCGGGGGCATCCCACGTTGATACGCTGGATGATGGGCCTGAAATACCGCCACCGCCAAAGCCAAGTCCTTTTAGCAGCATATTAAACAAGCCAGTAGCTTGCGCCTTCATTTGAATGGCAATCAAATCCTGAATGATGCTGCGAGCCAAATCTTTGAACGACAGTTTGCCTGTCTTCACAAAGTTGTCGATAGCAGAAGCCATGTCACCATAAACAGTGTCATACATTTCTTTTGTCTTTTTGGCGCTATCTTCAATCTGAATGTTAAAAGACTCAATAGCTTTTTGCTTGTCAAGCTGATCGCTCAAAAACTGTTCATTTTCTTTGCCGACAATTTCCTTGCGTTGCATACTGTATTTCAAGTTCATCTCAGCAAGTTTTTGCTCTTTCTCTGTTTCGTAAATCATTGAAGATTTCAACTGAAGAAGCTGCTTTTGATTCTCCAAATTCTTCGTTGTATTAGTAGCGGCTTCGCTTGATTGCTCAAGCATCTTTCCTCTGGCATTTGCATCATTAATGTAGTCTTGTTGAGCATCAGCAAGAATTTGAGCTTGTTCAATGCCGCGCTTTAACCAAAACTGCTTGAGCTTTTCTGTCTTTTCCGCTTCAGCCTGAAGTTCCTTTTGGTCAAAGATTTTTTTATTCTGAACCGCAAATTGACCTTTTTCAGTTTCATTCTTTTGAGCCATTTCAATTCTGGCATCAGCAATCTTCTTGTCTGATTCAAGAGTGATTTTTCTTAACTCAGAAGCAGAGTTCATTGCATTAACAAATTCTGTTTCTGCAATTTGTTTTTGTATTTCTCCAGCAAGTTGAACACGTTTTGTTCCAAACTCTTTGTAGTCTTTGATAGCAGCAGAATTTTTTTCTGCATCAAGACCTTTCTTTGCGGCAGCCTCTGATTCGCTGACCAGCTTCTGAGTCAATGCAGCAAACTCAGCCTCCTTCTGGGCAAGCATCTGTTTGTTTTGGCCTTTATTGGCAATACTAAATGTGTCTGTTGCCTGAAGGTCTTGTTTGATTTTGACAATCTGAGCGCCCAATTTGGTAAGTGCTTCAGAGGTTGTTTCTGGACGGCCAATACTGAGAAGTGCATCCTTTACATAAGTAACGGCATCGCCAAGACCTTTCCACATTTTTTCAAGCGTACCCAATTGACGCTCTTGGGAAGTAAGGCTTTCCCCAAGCAATGTGGATGTCATGATGATTGCTTCTTGCTTCTTGCCTTGCAAGTCCAATGCTTCAATTTGCTTGTATTGAGCCAAAGTCAAGAAGTTGTACTTGTCATTCAATGACTTGGCAGAGCTTGCGCTTCCATCCAAAGACGGGATGAGTTTGTCGGCAGCTTCTTTTGCCGAAAGACCTGTCAGTCTAGAAAACTGAAGAATGGTTTTGCTGACTGAATCAAAAGAGCGTTCAGAGAATGTTCCAGCCTCGACAAGAGAGCCGATAACATCACGCGCTTTAGAATAACCAACTGACAAATCATCGCCAATGCTTTTGGATAGCAATTGAACTTTGCTTGAAGTAGTACCCGCAAGATTACCCGTCAAAATCAAATCATCGCGCAACTTTGATGAGTCTTGAACGCCTTTGTAAAAAGCATAGCTAAGAGCCGTCAAAGAAGTAACGGTTGCAGCGATTGCAACATTGAACGGAGTGATAAATGTTCCAAGTAAACGGAACATGTTGCCAAGACCGCCCATC
Organism: Chloridella minuta; assembly: GCA_032273045.1. Taxonomy (NCBI): domain Eukaryota; class Xanthophyceae; order Mischococcales; family Pleurochloridaceae; genus Chloridella; species Chloridella minuta. Next base: position 9,657 of record JAUKPQ010015312.1, read on the forward strand.
GAATCTTTAAGCTGACCACCTTGCTGAATCAAAGCAATCATTGGATTGCCACCAGAAGCCAGTTGCGTAAATAGGTCGGTGGTTTGATAAGTCAGGCTGAGTTTTTGTTGCTCAGTCATTCCTGTGGTGACTTTTTTCTGAGCAGTGGCAACTTTGTCGTAAGCGGCAGCTTGGTCAAGCAATTGTTGCTTGGCACTTGCCGTGGCATTCATGAATCTTCCAGAAGATATTTCCCTCTGGATTTGCTCAACCTTGGTCAGCGTTTTGCCGTAATCATTTGTCGCATTTTTAAGGTCAGCAATTGCGCCAGCCGCAGCTTTTGAATCGCGTTCAATAGCAGCTTTCAGCTTCTTGTTTTCTGAAATGGCTTTGTCAATATCAGCAGTAAAAGCCGCCGTGTCAATACCAAGGACAACACCAAGTCGGGCAATGTTATTGGATGCCATTATTTCTTCCTTCTGCGATTCAATTTCGCAACGTACTCAGGGATTATCGTTGAAAGTTGGCTCCTCAAAGACTCCACAACTTGTTCCGCATGAGAGTCAAGTGCTGGCCGCAAAAATGGCTGTGCGGTGGTTCTGGCGTTGCCAAATTCTTGAGATAGGGAAACGGCACTCTTTTTGGCTGAAACCACTGAAATTACGGCATCAGTTTCATTGACGTAATCCGACCTTTTGTCAGCGGCAGTAGGAATTCTGGAATCCAGCCTGATGGTGTTTCTTAGGTGAATTGGGCCATCGCTTTTGGAGTCATATGGGGCATCCATAGCAGCCGCATATAGCACAGGCATCATGGCCGCATTTGCAGCCTTGGAGAGCGTTTGACGGGCCACCAAATCCGTCCGATACATCTGACCAACAGCAAGTAGTTGTTCTTCTAGTTCGGCAAAACCTTCCGTTCGGAAAGTTCTGGGATTTGATGTGTATGCCATGTCAAGCCTCAAAAAATGGTGCGGCTCCCGGACTCATGGACATAAAAGCAAGAAGCTGTTTTTGCGCTTGCGCTCTTGCCTCATCTTCTGTCGGAGGCGGGACAATGTACTCATGCGTTGACGGAAGAACATCCTTCATCGTAAACGGCTGAGAACCCTGCTTCATTTTCGAGTTTAAGTTGCCTGTAGTCAAGGAACTTAAAGCCAAAAGCATCGCTTTATTCCCAATAAAGCCGTCACTTATCAGAATCTCAATATTCCTCCAATCATCGGAAGGAATTTCATCGGGACACCCACCATGAGCGTACACATACGCTCTGGCTTGCTGGTTGATGTCCCTGATTAGTTTTTTCTTGAATCTTTGTATCCCGGCTGAATAGCCTCAGAGATAGCAGTCAATAATTCAAGCTGAACTTGCATCGGCCATTCAGCTTCAATTTCTTCATAGGTGATGTCTTCCAAAGTTCCGACTTCAGGAATCAGTAATCGCACATATTCCACCATCCTGTTTTCCACCATCATGATGGTTTCGACAAGACCTTTTGTTGAGCGACCTTCGACAACAACATCGTCTTCAGAAATGACAATGCCTTCAATGTTTGTGTCACGAAACCCGCTTGTCATTTTGTCAAAGCGGCGCTTGGCTTCTGCCTCGTCCACTTTGTTGATTCGCTCCTGAATATCCTCCATCTCTTTGGAAAGAGGAACGCGAACCTTGAATGTATGACCACCCAACACAAACGACTTGGTTCGTAATGCTTGGGATTGGTATTTGTCGCCAAAGGCGCTAGAGAGTCTTGTCATGTCGTTTCCTTATCGTGTAGTGCGGATGATTTTTTGATATATCGCTTCGTTCAGAGCAATGGCGTAATCCACCGCTTGCTCTGGCGAGATTGTATTGGCATGGTTACGAGCAATCTCATGGGCCAATGAAATTGCCGTAAGCCTTTGCTGTGTAAACCCAAACCAGTCTTTGCGTTCACTGGATTGGGTTATCAGGTAACTCAACAGGTCACTCGTGTCTTGTATTTTCATATTTAGGCTTTTGTTGTCGTCTTGGGTGGCGTGTATGGGTTGTATTTTTTCAGAAGGGCTAGAGCCACAGCTTCAGCAGTATCTGCTTCTGCGGTAGCGCCAGCAACTTCAGCGGCATCGACTGGCAAGGTACGGGCGACAGATTCAATGTCGCCGTAAGTGCCAACGATAATCTCAATGGCTTCTGAGACTTGCATTATGTGTTCGACCAGCCGTACTGGTTGCCCCGTGGGTGAACAGTGAACGTGCATTTGGCTTCAGCACCGGGTTGAGCGTCAATCTGGAACTGACTCACACGGCCATTGAAGGCGTATGCAATGGTGGTAGCGCCATCAACAGCAGCAACCACAAAAGTACGGTCAATCACGCCAGACTAAGCGTCACCACGAATCAACAGCAACGCCGCATCAGAAGGATTCCAAGCGG
>JAUKPQ010015320.1:0-13408 GCA_032273045.1 Chloridella minuta
ACAGTTAAGTAAGATACTATATTACCTTGACCCACGATGATACTGTTTTCTACTGTATTTGCAGGAATAACTTCGCTGTTTGCATTAGCTACAGTGTACGGAACACCGTACGGACTGTATCTTGCAGTTGCTCCACTTATTGCTACGGCTGAGTTTGCAGTCAATGTCAAGCTAGTGTTATTTGCAATTGATGCAACGATGCCAGCTGTAGTTCCTGCAGTATTTCCAATCCAATAACCAATACCTAATTGAGTCGTGAAACTGGTTCCAGAACCAGTTACAACATTGCTATTGGTAGCAGCAGTTACTGTTCCAGTCAATGCTACATTGGGGAAACTTGTCGTGTATTGAATAGCGACATTTGAAGTGGCTATTCTTACTTTATCCGTTGCAATGTTTGCTGATGCTGAAGCTGTTGCATTGTTTGCTGTATATGCGTATGATGTCATTTTTATTATTCCTATATCTTATTTATTATTAAAGTCTGCCAACTGCAACCTCAATAGTGCCTTCGCCTTCAAAGTTAGCTAATGCTTTACCGATTACTGTACCCATTACTGGGGAAGAAGCTGGGCGAGCAAATCCATTGCCTCCGCTTACTAGCATATCACCTTTACGTATTGTACCACGAACTTTACACGGGACACGTCCCTGTAATGCTACCGCTACGATGTATTGACCTTTGCATAATGAATTCATTACATAAGCTGGATTAGTTGACACTACACCGGCTACTCTTGTGGTGCCATCTTCAGCTATTGTAACTTCTTTATCACCGCCAAACTCTAATACAGTCCCTGGCTCATATAGATTATCTGCTTCATAGTATTCTGCTAAGTCAGCATATGTCGCACTAAGTTGTGATCCAGCACTTAATGAAAAATTACCAGTTAAAGTGCCTACATTGGTATTTGCACCCATTGATATTGTCGAATTATTAGCAAATGTTAAATTACCATTCGTTATAATATTACCAGCAAACGAGTGAGTAGTTCCTATATAAGTAATAACATTAGGTGAATTATCATATAGAGCATAGTCTTGAATTAATATTCTAGGTCCTACTGTAGGGTAACCCAACAATACTGCATTTATGTTACCAGTGTACGAAGGGGGACCACCCGCTGCTATTATATTAACATCAGTTGCAGTGCCAGATACAAATGCTACCCCGGCTGTCTTGCTACCATAATTAGTGCCAACTGCCATTGATATATTGCTATTGCCTATAGTAGTATTAAGTATTGAACCTAATTTAAGTACTATTGCTGCATCGGCTGACGTTATGACATTGCTTGCGTTATAGTCAGCAAAGTAATAATCAACATTGCCCGAACGATTAGCATATCTACCCAACATTCTACCAGTTATGATTGAACCAGTCGTGTCATATGCGACAGGTGTTCCGGTATTGATATTTGCATTACCTGTTACTGCTAGTGATGTTAATGTACCAACACTAGTAATATTAGGTTGTGCAACCGTTGTGACAGTACCGGCAGTTGTTGCACTACCTGCTGTTGCTACACTTAAGTTAGCAACTTGAGTTGTGCTTGTTACAACTAACGGTGCAGTACCTGTTGCTACAGTTGAAATTAATTGTCCAGTTACATTAGCGTTGCCGCTAGTAATATCACCTGTTACAGCCAATGAAGTTAATGTACCAACTGAAGTGATGTTTGGTTGTGCTGCTGTTATTACTGTACCTGCGGTTGCTACATTTAAGTTGGCGACTTGAGTTGTGCTAGTTACTCTGAATGGAGCAGTACCTGTTGCAACATTACTTACCAAGAAACTTGCAGTAATATTACCTGCTGTAGCAAAGTTACCACTTGTAGTAGTACCTGTAACAGACAAGCTAGATAATGTACCGACTGAAGTTATGTTTGGTTGTGCTGCGGTTCTCACCGTACCAGCAGTTGCTGCATTTAAGTTTGCTACTTGTGTTGTACTGCTTACTGTGAACGGAGCAGTACCTGTAGCAACATTGCTTACTAAAGTACTTGCTGTTAACGTACCGGTAGTTTTATCATAAACAAGATTGGCACTACCAGCCAATACTCCTGCATCATTAAATTGAACTTGTGTATTAACACCACCTGGAGTAGAATTACCAGTTGTCACACTATTAATATTTGTGCCGCCACCTGTAACCGCAGCATATCCTGCAACGGCTGACAAGAACGTCATTGTAAACGAATTAGCATTGGTATAATTAATCGTTGGATAATCATATCGTCCGGTATATGAATTACCACTTGAATCAATTGGTTCTACTGTTAGATATTGACGGTTAAGATTATGTGTTACTGTCCATGTTGATGCAGCAGATACTTGAGTGTGCAAATAATAACCACCATTTGGATCTGTCCAACTTAGATTACCTGAACCATCAGTCTGTAGAATTTGATTTCCAGTGCCACCTGTAATATGTACGTTTGCAACTGCACCCAATGAGACATTAGCTGTGGTTACAAAATCAACTATACCAGTTGCATTACTTACTACTAATCCAGTAAGTGAACCAACGCTAGTGATATTTGACTGTGCTGCGGTTCTTACTGTACCTGCGGTTGCTGCATTTAAGTTAGCAACCTGTGTGGTTGATGTAACTACTAACGGTGCAGTACCAACAGCAACATTAGATATGAATTGCGGGGCAGTTATATTAGCTGATGCAAATGCTTGCGTGGTACCTAAATTACCAACGTTAGCGTTCCCTGCGGCGTTTATTGTACCGTTACCAAATTGAGTGTTCGCTGTTGCATTACCAACTGTTAAACTAGTCAATGTACCAAGACTTGTAATATTACCTTGCGCTGCTGTTGTCACACTACCAGATAAATTACCAACAAAGGTTGTTGCACTAATAGCATTATTAGCCATGTTAGCACTAATACCACTAACGATGTTCAATGCACTATTGCCATTTGAACTTGACGTTACCCCAGCTAAGTATACTGTGCTTGTCGTTGATGTGTTCGTTTGTACTGCTGTTGCATTTGTTGCACTACCAGCAGTTGCTACATTTAAGTTAGCAACTCGTGTTGTACTTGTTACTACAAGTGGGGCAGTACCATCAGCAATATTAGATATGAATTGAGGAGTAGTTATATTAGCACTTGCAAATGCTTGTGTTGTGCCTAAGTTACCGACGTTAGCATTGCCACTAGCATTTAATGTACCCGATACGTTAACACCAGTACCAGTTACAACTACAATGTTGGCATTACCGATTGCTGAAATATTAACATTGCCGTTAATTGCTGGAATGTTAACATTACTATTACCATTTGCAAGACGTCCTACAAAATTACCACTAGTAGTATTACCAGTAACAGACAAACTAGTTAATGTACCTAAACTAGTAATATTTGGTTGTGCTGCTGTTGTTATTGTACCGGTAAGCAATGTGGCACGTAATGCACCTGTTGCTGCATTGAATGATAAGTTAGCATTACTTGCTGCTGCATAATTTGCCGTAGTATTCCCACTTACAAACACTGGATAGAAAGTTCCAGTTGTTTGTGTAGTTACAACTTCATAATCACTTACGTTTGCATATGCTACGTTTAAATTTGAAACACGAGTTGTACTTGTTACTGTCAATGGGGCAGTACCTGTTGCAACGTTAGAAACTAATCTACTAGCAGTAACAGTTGTGGTTGCGTTAAGATTACCAGTGTCAACATTACCAGTTGATATTGTTAGTGTATTAGTAAGTTTATTATAGGTAAAACTAGCATTACCGGTTAACACGTTTTGATCGTTAAATTGAACAGTAGTGTTTGCCCCACCTACTGTACCACCTCCGCTTCCTCCTAATGATGCAGTAGCAATAGCATTAGGAGAATTTGTATACGTTAAACTTGTTCCATTGGCACCAATTGTTCTAGCATTGTCAGTATACAAAGCTACTTGTCCACTAGAAGCATAATTAGCCAATAATGTCAAATAGAATGTTAGACCGTTGACATTTGCATTAGCTACCCCATTAGCTCCCGAGATAGTTATTGTTTGTCCGTTCGTATATGGAGTAGTGTTTGCTACTGTCATAATGATAGGAGTAGCATTGGATAATGCTACAATAGAAGTATATAATGTATTTTTCGGAGTCCAAGATAAATTACCAGACCCGTCTGTTTGTAATACATAACCGATTGCGCCACCGGTCATCGAAAGATTAGATACGTTACCTAGTTGAAGTTTAGTTCCACCAAGTTGAGTATTTAAACCAGTGTAGTTTTCCCATGTATCTGTACTAGAAACATAGGTTAATAGTTGTCCATTCAACGGTGAAGTGATGTTGAAATTTCCACCATCACTACCATTAATTTGACTAAAACTTATATTGGAATATGAAGTTAATACTTCAATGTTTTGATCAGTATAGGTGTTTCCGGTTCTTCCAATGAAAAGTCTATTTTCATCGGTAGCCCAACCGAATTCAGCGTTATCTAGTTGAGGTAAATCAACTAGGTTACCTGCTCGTTGTTGTATCTTTGAGATTTGTACTATGGCCATAAGTGTAATTCTTTACGTTTACACTTATTTATCATAATATTGTCTTAACTGCTACAGGAATTTCATGTAAAACTGCTCTACTCGCTTAAACCACATGTCACTATATTTGTCAAATTCGTTACCTTCAATGATGAATTCTTGGTAAATATTGTCTTTAGTACACATAAAGATAACACCTTTGCGTATTTTAGTACCGTGAACTTCATTGTGTGCATTAGCATACGCTGTCAATTGAACAAAGTAATCATCAATCCACTCACGCTTTTTTAGTTTGTTAGATTGTTTGTGGTCCATGATAGCATCACTGCCATCGTGTACACCGCATAAGTCAGTGGTACCTGCGTAGACTTTAGGGAAGTATAAGGGAACTTCTGTGCCCCAATATTCATTGCACTTGATTAGCCCCTGTTCAATGATACTCTTAGCCATAGTGTGACTTTGAATACTATAGGGATTGCTACCAGATTCAGAGATTACACCTGTCTTGACATAGTCCTCAAGAAACTTGTGCATTCGTGTTCCACGATTTGCTGCTTCAGTCGTGATTGCTTGTGCTTTTTGAACACCCACTGATCTACGCCAGTTCATTAGTGCTGCTTTGGATTCTTCAGATTTAGTTGCGTCTAAGATAGTTGTAACGCTGGGAAGTTTCTCACCATCGGGTGTAGCATATCTGCGCCCTTCTGGAGTGTCTATGCGTTTGATTGCTTCGTATTTGTATTTTGTTGGATTGTACATCAAGACAATTGTATCTGTTTTTGATGTGAAAGTAAAACTGTTTGGTTAGACTCTGAAACTCTCTCCGCAACCACATCTATCACGTTCATTTGGGTTACTAAATTCAAAACCCTCATTGAGTCCATTACGGACATAATCTATTGTCATTCCTTGAAGATAAGCACAACTCTTTGGATCAACATACAGTGCGCAACCATCGCAATCAATCTTCACATCTTCTGCTAATGGTTGATCAACATATTCAAGCACATAGGCTAAACCAGAACAGCCTGTCGTTTTGACGCCTATTCTGATTCCTAATCCTTTACCTCGTTTGGCAATTGTTTGTTTTACTTTATTACTTGCTTTATCTGTAATAGTTATCATCTTACTTCATAGCACTTTGTGCCATTTTATCAACTACTTGTTGACTTTGAGATTGATCTGGATTTTCTGGGTTATCATCATGGCCCTTGAAGATAACCTGATCACCTTGAATATTTTTAATTACAGTATTCAACGGCGGGTTCTTAATCATATCGTACAAGTCGGTGACATCTAAAACGATATCACCCTTATCTTGTAAATATTGTAAAAACTCGTCCGTTGTGTAACTACTAGGATCTACCTCACCATTCTCAACATCAGCTTTAAGCTGGTTGACAAGAACGATGAGTTTAGTACTTAACGGGTCGGTACCATCAAGTTCAAAAAGGAACATATTATCTCTTTGCTCTACCAACGCCACCTGAAGGAGGCATTTCAGGTTCTTCTGTTGGAGCGGGTATTTCTCCCATGTCCATATCAGCTTCTTCTTCGCCTGCATCCATGCCAGCATCTAAGCCTGCATCCATACCAACATCTGCACCCAAATCAGCACCTGCATCAAATGCTGCATCTACGGCTTGACCAGTAAGACCATTCAACGCATTTTTCAAAGATGCTGATGCTTCTTTTAATGAAGCGGATAATGTATCTAGTTGACCTGATACCGCATCGTTGTATGCTTGGCTTTCGTTAACACCAATTTCAGATTCAATGCTTGATACTAGTGCAGGTAATTCTTTAACTTGCATCTGACCAACATCTTCAAGCATCTTTTGTACTTGATCTACCATGTCTTGTGCTGCTAAAACAACTTGTGACTTCTCAACTTCTTCGTTCTCAACCATGATTCTTGGCTGTGGAAGTGAACGCAATTCATTGTAGTGGTCACTAAGTGCTTGCTCCATGAACACCAACTTCATATAAGAATTTGATGATTGACTATTGTGGTAGTCAGGAGATTGCTTTGACTCACTCAATAGTCCACGTACTTTTTGAAGCATAGTGCGGGTAGATGACATAGACATATTATCTACATTGAATGAGGTTTCATACTGTTCTTTCAATACTTTAGTAGAGTAAGAGCGGCGATTGTTGTTTAGTTCTGTTAATTTCATAGTTATATTCCAAAGAAGTATATAATATATTTATCTTTTCTTTTCTTATTGTATGGATTTGTTCAATCGTTTGTTCTGCCAAATCCTAGAACTAGTTACGTAACCGGCTAATTCTTCGGTAATTTGTTTTCGATCCATCTTTTCTTCACCCAATTTAGCTAGATAGATTAGTTTTTCTTCTAAATTCTTAGCTTTTTTCACTAGATTTTGATGTACCTGCATCTCAGAATCTATACTTGCTAATCTATTATCCAAATCAAGGATTCTATTAGATTCGTAGATACTGTTCTGTTTATCAAATGTACACCAAGATACTGCATTTTTCAATATGTTAAATGATATTGTTCCTGCAATATTATTTTTTTCTACAACATAGTAATCATTGATTTTTCTAATTGTATATTGATTGAATAGAAAGTAAGACCCGTCAGGTCCTTGCATTATAGATAGTTCGCTTAACTTATCCAAATCCATTTTGGATACTGTTTTTTCTAGCTTGCGCAATAGTTTATCACTTATCATTTTTTAAAACTTTAAAATATATGTTTCTTAATTCGTCACTAGTATCTAAGAATGATGGAAGTTGATCCCATTCAGTGTGACACTTAATCATTGGTACTTGATCACAATCTCGATATAGGCCACCTAGTTCAATTACCCCATCATAGAATACACTAGGGTGCTGTACATCAAACTCAAAAGACCAACATGGGTATGTTTCATCTTCAAATTGTTCAAACAAAAATCCAAACTCAGTAAATTCGTCAAATCGTATGAAGGTTTTTTCAGGGGGACGACCAATTTCGGGCTGACTACGCAATGAAATTGCTTGTTGAATAGTGTCAAAATTACATTGTGTGTTACGTTTGTAATGCCATTCTTTATCCATATCAGGGCGATATCTGTTGGGCACATTGGTCTGTGTGATATCAAATAATGTATAGCAACTGATCGTATAACTCATACTACTATTTAACAGAGGTAAAAAAACCCTAGAAAATCTAGGGTTCTTTTATACCAATAAAGATTAGTTAGTGAATGTAGCTGTAGCAGTTACAGTCAAGCTGTTAGCCAAACTAGCTGTTGTCAACGCATTTGTACATGCTGTGTCAAGAGTTGTAGTTGTCCATGCACCTGTTGGGTAAACCGCCATTGCAACTGCATTGTTTGTATCGTCAGAGTACTCATAGATATAAACTGTAGCTAATTGTTGTGTAGCTTGGATGATCAAGTTAACTTGAGTACCAGTCAAAGCGCCAGTGCCAGTAACTGTGAAGAAGTCTAGCTTAGGACCTTGTGGTTGAACTGTAGCGTTAGCAGTAACTGCGTTTGCACCACTGTTTGTGTATGCTGGTGAGTCAAAGTTGATTACTGGTAGTAAGTCACCGTTTGTTTTTGTAAATTGAGACATTTTAAAATTCCTTTAATAAGTTGAAGCCTACTGCTTCATACACTTATTTATGCCTGGTACAAAAAAATGTTGGTTTTGGTAACAAATCTCTACAAATTTTCATTCTTTTTACGTAAAGATTTAGCAAATCTCTGCTGGTCTTTGCTCTTAATAGCACTTAATAACTTTCGCTCTAATATCTGAGCCTGTTCTTCAGGGTAATGCTTACTAATTAACTCAAGTAAATTAATAGCACTGGTTATGATATTATGAGCCCTACTTTCAATAATGTGAGTTGTGTCACGACTATTGCCGAGTGCTTCTAATTCCTGCAAGAGGGAGCGGGTTTGTTTTTGCATATAATTATCCTACTTGTATTTATGCTAATCTGGTATAATTATTTCTTTAAGGAATTCAACAATGACTTCAATTTTGAACCCTGTGCGTCAGCATGAACTGTTCTAGTCAACGGTTCCAATGTTATCTCCCCTGTAGCTTGGTCAACTGTATAATCGTTTACTGTAGATTGAGGCTTTAATGTACTCATAATGTCGTTGGGGCTAGGCTTCGGGGTATAACTATTCTCACCTTCACCGCCCAAGTCACTGATACGCATAGTCTCAACATCATATTCTAGGTCAATCTTCATACCGACACCCGTTGAACTACGACTTTTCATACACTGAATCTGATACTTACCACGCTCACGCATACTGCGACTTGTAAAAATACCAAACACATTGTCTGCTGTATTAATCTTACTGATACCACCTGCAATGTGACTATGATCGAATTCAATTTCATCAACCGCACTACGATTTAACTGACTTGCAGTTACCAACAATATATTAAGTTCTTTAGCTAGATTACGCAATTCTTCTGCGACATACTTGTCCTTAATGAACTGATCATTTGGGTTGACTTTGACAGACACTGGCATAACCAAGTCAAGATAATCGACCATAACAAAGTCAACTTTGATTCCAGTTTGAATCTGTACTTCTTTCAAGTAAGCACGAATATCGTTCACGTTACTTTGTGCTGGAAGACCTTTAACACGATACTTACCAGACTTCTTACCTGCCATCTTAACACGTAATTCTGTTGTATCAATATCTTTGCGAATAGCTTTTGTACCCATCATGGTCAACATAGCATCAGTACGCAAACTTGTTAGTTCCTCGCTCAATTCTAATGTGACATACACACCACTCATACCAGCTTGCAACCAGCTTAGTGCAATGTTCATCATGACCAATGATTTACCTGAACCTGAGCCACCTGCAAAGATATTCAATTCACCACGACTCATACCACCATAAAGAATACGATCCATCTGTGGCCAACCCGTAGATACTTGTCCACCGCTGTTAAAGTATTTGTTGATACGACCCTTAGGGTCAGCAAAGTAATCTGTACCCATGTCTTTCTGTAGACTAATCTGTACTGCGTCTTTGATTAGTTTCTCAACAGGTTCAAACTCACCCTTCTCAAGTAAGTCTGCTGCCTTAAGAATAGCACGTTCTAGTTCTTGTCGTTTAGTAAACGATTCAAATTCATCAAAGAACCATTCAAAATGTCCGTCATTCAATTCTGGGATAGGCTCAATATCCATACCAGTTGTTGCTTTGATTTGTGTAGTGTCCGGTAATACTCTATACTTGTCTGTATGTGACTTGTACATCTCAGCCACTGGTCTTAAAGATCGGTCAAAATTCTCACTATTCATAATGTTCATAACACGGGTATACAATTCCGCATTAGTAATCATCATCCTCAGAAATAATTTCTGAACGTCAGGTGTGTAATCTATCTGCTTTTTAGTTTCTTGTTTTGCCAATTTTTTTCCTCTGCATTTCTATTTTGATTTTACTATTTGTTGCACACTGTAGTATACTCAATAGGGTAGGTAACTTCCCATACTTAACTACAGCGTCATTTACGTCTTTTACATCATCGTCCCAATTAGGTATACTAACACTATAACCTAATTCTAAAGCTCTATCACACAATGCTAGTCCTGTCTTATCTCTGTCTGGAACTAAAATAATTTTCTTATTCAATGTACTTAATAAGAGTGCTTGGTCACTATTAATGTCATCGTGCATTACTGCTACCCCATCAATACTTAGTGCATCAAATATACCCTCTGTTACAATGCACACACTCCATTCTGGCTTCTGCATATCAATATTAAACACATAGCCGTGTTGTTGTTCGTTAATGTACTTGGGAGTTTTATTGTCTAAGAATCTGCTTGTATGCCCTACAATCTTATTCTTATAGGTATAGGGAATGATTACTCTATTACCCATCCTACCTGATTCATTTGGAGTTATTAAGAAAGGATAACTATTACTATCTATCTTCCTCGATTGCAGATATTCTGTGTATACTTTGTGCAATGGGTTATTACTATCTACAAGCTCACCCTCAGGCAGATTATGATCATTGAATTTGATTTTTACTTTTTGCTTCTTTGGCTGAGTAAAGTCTATCAAGTCTTTGTGTTGCAGACTTTCTAAGCTCCATCGTTTAACTTGTTGGTCATCAATGCCACACCAAACTAAGAGATCACGGGTTTTACTAGTTATTGTTCTGCCCAATACAAAGTTACACTTGAACCCGCAATTGAAGCAATGCATACTCCAGTTGTTGCCATCAAACTTGATACCGCCGCGCATACGTTTGTCTTGTCTATGCCCAAAGTGGGTACAGCAGATAGCATTGAAACTAGTCCAACCTGAACTAGTTTGCTTCTTTTTGCCGGGTAGTACAGACAGGATATCAAACATCAACTGATTGTAACACAATCATAATGTTAAAGCAAATTATCTGGTCAATATATTTGTTACTGCGCCCGCATTGCTAGTGAATTGCATACGGATATAAGGATGAAATCCTTCAATCACATAACCAACCGTTTGTGTAACATTGGATACTTCTTCTGTGGTTACAATATCATACCAATCATTGTCTACGATACTGCTACCTTGAATGGTTGTGTTTCCATAGAATTCAATGTATTCGGTTTGTATCGTTAATATTGGATTGTTATTTGTACTTAATACACTTGTGAAGTAAGTTAGGCTGTTTCCGTTGGCATTAGGTGCGTTAGGAAAGGCCTGACCAGTTGGGATTGTGACATTGTATGATGGAACAAAGTTAGGTAAAACTGAATTAACAATATTCATTACACCACGAGCACCTGCGTTTTGGTCTACAAATACAGGGAAGTCAAATTCATTGACTGGGATTTCTAATGTGTAATAACATTTCTGAGCCTGAATGTTTTCAAGGTCCGCAGCATTTAAAAATAATGCACAGATACCAGTGGCAGCAAACTGTAGTGTCAATGCCTTCTGTATCAGAACTTGATTGCCCTCATAATTCAATATACGGCAAGTGATACTTTTCCCAGTAATATCTACAGGTTTTTGCTCCTGATTCAGGAATTGAAACTGGATTTGATTATCCACTCCCTTGTGCAGGGTTAATGGCTTAGCATAAACTGGCATATATCTCCTTGGTGAATAGCCTGACAATAGCACAACAATGTTGCGCTGGACGTAATAAAAAACTGATGTTGAATACACAAATGTAGGCTCCTATTACGTATTTAGTCTATATATTTTAATTAATTAACTTTGGTTGCCCGATAAATAGATTGTTAACTAAAATAATGATTCAAAACGAATTCTTCAGACGCCTTACAGAAAATCACCCGTTCATTACAGTATGTTCATACGCCAGCCAAGATTATGTTGGAATTGTTCAAAACCGTGATGATATGGTCACCACTATCTATGATTACGGTGCTATAACTGATGCGGTAATCAAAGAAAAGTTCTTAGAACTAGGTGAAGTTTGGTGGTGGGAAAGCAACAGACTTGTTCCTATAAATCTGTTCTTAAAAGATGACTGGATACCTTTTAAACCCTATCTAAGGACCTTCAACAACAAAAGTCTAGTTGTCGTTCATGGACCAACTTGCAGCATGAGTGATTTAGGAAAACGTAGAAGCAAGCGCCGCAGTATCACTCTTGTCAAGCGTCTCCCCTAACAAATTCATATGCACAACTACTAGTTGTGAGTAAGCTACACCGTGAGCTTGCTTGAAACTATACCCATCTGTTCCCTTATCCCATACAGTTTTTGCTACTTCACGCCAAGGTAGTCCAATTAAATGCTTCTTTCCGGGACGAATGACTGCGAGAAACATAGCTAGTCTTGGGATACTATCTATAGGTTCTGGCATCTTTTGTAAGTTATAGTACTGATTATTCAAGTGAATCAGTTTCTCAACAAAAGATTTATCTTTGAGTTTACTCCAATCAGGCTCAACCATCAATTCATTTAGATGTTGTTCGTCACGGACATTATCATATACATGAACATTCAATAAGTCTAGCTTAAAGTATCCACGCTTCTCTGCTTCTGTATAGTCAATGCTGGCTATATCATGTATTGGGTCATAGGGGATAGGGGTGACATATACCCCAGTTGCATGTTTACGTATAGGATTAACATTGCGCATTGCGGCGCTGGTGTGCTTAATCAGTTCAAGTAGTTTATCTCTTGAACCAAAGTCAATGTCAATGTCTGAATCTATTCTCATCGTGGTTGAACCAGTCCTGCTTTCATTAATTTCATGTATGCAGATTGAACTACAATCGCTTGACGTTCAGCATCTTCTACCGCTTTGTGAGTAGTTACATGGTTGCCGTCTTTAAGACTAACACCAGTGATATCAAACAATGTTCGAGTATCTCTAACATTCCAAAAACTCCAAGGTGCTATCTGACCAAGTTGTCGCCAAGCATGTTCCATTACAACAACGTCAAATGGTGCTCCGTGACTCCATGGCTTACCCTGATTCCAACAAAACTTATATAGTGTTGCCATAGCTTCACTGAAAGGCACTCGTCCTTGATCACCCATAGCTTCTTCAATAGCTTCTGGGCTTTGCTTACCCCACCATTCTACTGTTGCGTCATTGATACTACGATTATAAATCTCAGTTTGATCGTCAATCGTTGGTCTAATTTCAATCTTGTCAATGATTCCCTGACCGCGAGGGTCAAACAATACTGCACCAATTGTAAGAATCACACAATCTGGTGTTGTATCAAGTGATTCAATGTCTATCATAATATCGGCCATAATTATCCTTTTTTACTTTTACTATAGGGTGCTTCTACCCTAGGCATACCGCATTTTGCACAGTAGCAAAATGCGTGACTCACATGTCCCTTAGTCCATGCTTCGTCCCATATTTCCCAATTAGTCCATTGATGCCAACCTAATCTGCACCATACTGACTGTACAGGTTCTA
>JAUKPQ010015331.1:0-13404 GCA_032273045.1 Chloridella minuta
TAGGCTTCGCAACCGCCGAGACCGAAACCACCGACGATGTGCAGCGTCATCTGATTGCCGCCGTGCGGAAACACGGATTGCGGCGACCAGCCGCGTTCCTTCAGCATCGCCAGCGTGCGTGCGAACTGCGCAATGCCGTACGACTGCGGCACGTCGATCTGGATGATGTCCCGGTCGGAACGCATGCCGCCGAAGGTGATCAGGTTGCGTACGTCCTGGGTCGAGAACAGGTTCTCGCCGGTGCCGATCGGTGCCTCGTAAATTGCCGCAACTTCGGCGAGCAGCGCGAAATCCAGCGGATCGGTCGGCTCTTCAAACCAGCGCAACTTATACGGCGCAAGCGCCTTCGCATAGGCCAGCGCGCGGTCGCGGTCAAAACCGGCGTTGGCATCCACAGCAAGCCGCGAACTGTCGCCGATCAGTTTCAGCGCCGCTTCGAGGCGCGCGATGTCTTCCGGGATCGACATGCCGCCGACCTTGATCTTCATCGTGCGGTAGCCCTGCGCGAATTTTTCGCTGATCTCCGCCAACAGTTCCGGAATGCCTTTGCCCGGCGCATACCAGCCGCCACCGACATAACAAGGGACTTTTTCTATCTCATTGTTTTTATTGTATTTTTCTGCAATAGCCCGGTGCAGCGGCTGGCCGGCGATCTTGGCAATGGCATCCCAACACGCCACTTCAATGGTGCCGATGGCCACCGAGCGTTCGGTATGGCCGCCGGGTTTTTCCCGACGCATCATCACCGCGAGAATTTTTTCGGCGTCGAAATTATCGCCGGCGGTATTGAGCAGCGCTTCAGGCGGCTCCTTGAGAATGCGCGGGATAAAACGCGCGCGCATCTGCGCGCCGCAGGCATAACGACCGGTGGAATTGAAGGCGAACCCCACCACCGGCTTGCCGTCGCGAATGACGTCGGTGACGACAGCAACAACGGAAGTGGTCATTTCGCTGAAATCAAACACCGCATTACGCAGGTCCGATTTCAGCGCGATGGCGGTCTCGCGAATGTCCGTGATGCGCATCAGGACCGCCTGTTCAGCAGCACAGCATCAATTGACCTTGATACCGGCGGCCTTGACCACCTTGGTCCACTTTTCAACCTCAACCTTCACCTGCGCCGTGAACTCCGCCGGTGAGCTGGCGATGATGTCGAAGCCGAGCCCTTCAACGCGGGACTTCACGTCGGGCAGTACCATCATTTTCACAACCAGCCCGTGCAGGCGGTCGACGATCGGTTTCGGCGTGCCCGCCGGGACCAGCAGGCCCTGCAGCGTGTCCGCCTCCTGACCTTTGAAACCGACTTCGGCCATCGTCGGCACGTCGGCGATCGCGCTGCTGCGCTTCGCACCCGTCACCGCGATGCCGCGCAGGCGGCCGCCCAGGATGTGCTGCGTGGTCGGCGGCAGAGCGGTGCAGCCGATGGGGGTCTGATTCGACACCACGGAAGCGACAGCGGGTCCGGCGCCGCCGAAAGGCACGGTGACGAAGTCCAGCTTTGTGGTGAGTTTCAGCAACTGCGCCGACAGGTCGGGCGTGGTACCGACGCCCGGAGTGGCAACCGAGAACTTTTTCGGGTCGGCAGCAACGACGGTCAGCAGTTCCTTCATATTGCGCGCAGCAATGCCCGGATGCACGGTGAACACATTGGGCGAAGCCGCCATGTTCGACACCGGGATGAAGCTCTTGTACGGGTCATAGGGAATGCTGGAGTAAAGACCGGGGTTCACCACGAAGCTCGAACTGACCACAATCAGCGTGTGACCGTCCGCAGGCGCTGTCGCGGCGAGACCCATGCCGAGATTGCCCCCCGCCCCCGCACGGTTGTCGACCACCACCTGCTGGCCCAGCCCTTCCGTCAGTTTCTGGGCAACCACCCGTGCGATCACGTCGGTCGGGCCGCCGGCCGCAAACGGCACGATCATGCGCACCGGACGGGTCGGATAATCCTGTGCCGCGCCGGCAGCAGAAGTCACACACAGAGCGGCAACGGCGCCGCACAGCAGTTTGATTCGGTTCATGAATGCTCTCCCTGTTATGCCGGTGCGACGGCTTTAATCCGCGGTGGCGCCGGAAGCGCGTACGACCTTGCCCCAGCGATCTGCTTCGCTGCGGATGAATTTGGCGAACTCGTCAGGCGTGCTGGTCAGCGGATCGGTGCCGCGCTGCGACAGCATTTTTTTGGTTGCCGGATCGTTGAGCACCTTGGTCAGTTCCGCATTGAGACGGTTGATGATGTCACGCGGTGTGGCTGCGGGCGCGAGAATGCCGTACCAGGTATCGACCTTGAACCAGGGCATGCCGGCTTCAGCGACCGTCGGAATTTCAGGCACAGCGGCATCACGCTTGTCGCCGAGTGCAGCCAGCGCGCGCAGCTTGCCGGCCTTGACGAACGGGGCCGCCGCAGCCGTACCAATGACCAGCACATCGACTTCGCCCGACAGCAGCGCAGTCTGTGCCTGGTTCGCACCCTTGTGCGGAATCATCGCGATATTCAGCTTGTTTTCGGCGATGAAATAACGCGCGCCGAGGTCATTGGTGGTGCCCGCACCACCCGAACCGAAATTAAGCTTGCCCGGATTCTTGCGCGCCAGTGCGAGGAACTCCGACAACGTTTTCGCCGGAACCGACGGATGCACAACCAGCAAATTGGGAATCGACGCCACCAGCGAAATCGGCGCCAGATCCTTCAGCGGGTCGTAGTTGAGTTTTTTATACAGGCTCGGGCTGATCGAGATTGACGGCGAGCACAGCACGATGGTGTAACCGTCCGGTGCCTGGCGCACGGTGTACTCGGCGCCGACATTGCCGCCGGCGCCCGGCCGGTTTTCGGCAATCACGTTCTGACCGATGCTTTCACCGAGTTTTTGCGCAATCACTCGGCCGAGAATGTCAGTGCCGCCGCCGGGCGGGAACGGCAGAATCAGCCGGATCGGGCGCGACGGATAAGCCTGGGCCTGCGCCAGCTGAGCCCCTGAAGCGACGAGCAATGACACGGCGCAAACCGCCAAAGCAAACGCTTTTTTCATGGTTTTCTCCTCGGATTTTATTGGTCTGTAGAAAGCTGTTCTGTCTGTCGCCACAGGCGTGGCGCAATGGCCGGATTGTCTCTCTTCGCGCCTTGTTTGGTCAACGCGCCCGGGCAAAACAGGTAAAATGAACGCCCGGTTTTTCCGGTCCGCTTTCCAGTCAAATTTTTCAGCGCCATTTTCCATTTTCATGACCGCACCACGCATTGCACTGATTCATGCCACACCGCTCGCCATTGAGCCCATCGGCAACGCCTTCCAGCGCCTTTGGCCGCAGGCGCGTACGACCAATCTGCTCGAAGACTCGCTGGCGCCGGATCTGGCTGCCGAAGGCTTTCTGAGCGAAGGCATGATCGAACGTTTCCTGACGCTGAGCCGTTACGTACACGGTTGCGGCGCCGATGCCATCCTGTTCACCTGCTCTGCCTTCGGTCCGGCCATCGAAGCCTGCGCCGCAGCGATGCCCATCCCCGTGCTCAAACCCAATGAAGCGATGCTCGACGAGGCGCTCAATGCGGGCAGCCGCATCGGCCTGATTGCGTCCTTCGGTCCGAGCATCCCTGCGCTAAACACCGAACTCGAAGACATGGCGCGCGCCCGTGGACAGAAAATCACCGTCTCCTCGCGCACCGTAGCTCCGGCCTGGGACGCACTGCTGAAAGGCGATGCCGAAACGCATGACCGTCTGGTCGCCGGCGCCGCCGCTGAACTGATGCCCTGCGACGCACTGGTCCTGGGGCAGTTCTCGATGGCCAGCGCCGCGCGCGTGATTCCGCAGCGACCCGACTGCAAAATACTGACCAGTCCTGATTCCGCAGTCGAGCGCCTGAAGAAGGCATTGCAAGCCTGATTCAGGCGATCCTCTTCATAACAACAACGGAGCAGCAAGCAATGAAAACGAAAACAGCACTCATCCTGTTTGCCGCTGCATTGGGTTTTTGCACGCTGACAGTCTCGGCGCAGAACTACCCTTCCCGACCGGTACGCTTTGTCGTGCCGTTTGTCGCTGGCGGCCCCACCGACATCCAGGGCCGCATGCTCGGTGAAAAACTGGCGCAGCGTCTCGGCCAGCAGGTGCTGGTCGACAACCGCGGCGGCGCCGGCGGCAATATCGGCATGGAAATCACCGCCAAAGCGCCACCCGACGGCTACACCATCGTGATTGCCACCGTCGGCACCTGGGCGGTGAATCCGCATCTCTACAAACTGCCCTTTGATGTAGTGAAGGATTTTGCCCCGATCATCCAGGTGTCGACTTCGCCCGGCGTGCTGGTCGTGCACCCCTCGGTACCCGCGAAGTCGGTCAAGGAACTGGTTGCTCTGGCCCGCGCCCGCCCAAACGAACTCAACTACGGTTCATCCGGCGTCGGCGGCTTCGGTCATATCAGCGGCGAGCTGTTCACGCTGATGACCAACACCAAAATGACCCATGTGCCGTACAAAAGCTCCGCACCTTCAATGACCGACGTCATGGCCGGCCAGATCCAGGTGCTGTTCAACAACGCGATTGCCACCGTGCCCTTCGTGCAGGCCAAACGCGTGCGTGCGCTGGCCACTACCGGCTCGAAACGGCTGGCCGTGCTGTCAGACTTGCCGACCATCGCCGAAGCCGGCGTTCCGGGTTACGAAAACTCCTCGTGGTCAGCCGTTGCTGCACCCGCCGGCATTCCGGCGCCAATCCTCGGCCGCCTGCACAAGGAATTCACCGGTATTCTTGCTGACCCGGATATCCAGAAACGGCATGCCGACGTCGGTGCACAGATCATCGGCGGCACGCCGGAACAGTTCCACGCGTATCTGAAAGCCGAGGTCGACAAATTCGGCAAGCTGGTGAAATCCGCGGGTATCAAAGCCGCATCCGGCGGCTGAACGCATAGCAGCCATAAAAAAAGCGCAGCCGAGGCTGCGCTTTTTTTTCATTCGATTGCAACGGATCAGCGATAACCCTCGGCACAGCGATGGATGGCCTGATTACTGTCATGCTTCAGGCATTCCCGTGCATCCATTCTGGAACGCGCCGTCAGCGCACGTGAACCCGCTTCAGGCGCGGCAGCAACAGCCACCGGCGCTGCAACCGCCGGAGCAGCTGCGGGTTCAGCGGCAGGCTTGGCTTCCGCTTTTACAGTTTCCGCCTTGGCCGGTTCGGCTTTGGCTTCCGGCTTGGTCGCGGGCTCCGCTTTAGCGGCTTCGGCTTTCACCACTTCGGACTTCGGTGCGTCACCCTTGCCGGGCTCGGCTTCCGTTTTGGCAGCAGCAGGTACCGTCTCGGCGGATTTCTCTGCAGCAGGCGCTGCCGGCGGTTTCGCGGCCGGCGGCTTGGCCGCAACAGGCGGGGGCGGCGGTGGCGGCGGTTCGACCATGAAGGTATCCCAGGCGACCCAGCCGACTATGGCAACGGCAACGACGCTGATCGCTGCCATCGCGGTTTTTTTCTTCTTGCCGCCGTCGTCAGTGGCCGGCGCGTCATCCGCCGGTTTGCTGCCGCCCAGTTTGGGCATCTTCAGTTTCAGCTTGTCGAAACTCAACTTGGGCATTGCAGTCTCCCTGAATGGCCGCCGTTCAACGTGAACTGGCGCTCAGCATACGCGAAAATCCCTTTGTTTTCCGTGGATTATTGCTCACCCAGCAGCGATTTCGCAGTGCGTTCGCAGAGCCAGGTTTTCTCTTCGGCGGTCAGTCCCGGAATGCCGTCGATCGCCGCCGGCACGTCCAGCGGTGCCATGTCGAAGGGATGATCGGTGCCGATGACGACATGGTCGGCGCCGACCTGGTCAATCAGATACTTCGCCGCCTTAGGGTCGTGCGTCAGGCAGTCGAAGTAAAAGCGCTTGAACAGTTCGCGCGGCGGCGTGACGTTGTTGACCTTGGGTTCGTTGCGCACCTGATGGCCATGGCGGAAGCGGCCGATCTGGTAGGGAATGAAACCGCCGCCGTGCGGCAGCACGATGCGCAGCTTGGGCATTTCATCCATCGCGCCGCTGAACATCAGGTGCGCGACCATCAACGTAGTGTCGAGCGGGAAACCGACGAAATTCGACAGGTAATAATCCTCCATGCCACCCTTGGCCAGACACTGGTAGGGATGGGCGAAGATGAAACAGCCCAGCTGCTCGATGGTCTTCAGCACCTTGCGGTATTTTTCAGCAGCCAGCGGAGTACCTTCTATTGAAGTCGCCAGTTCAACCGCCTTGAAACCGTATTCCTTGACTACACGCTCCAGCTCGGCAATCGCCGCATCCGGATCCTGCATCGGCAGATGCGCCATGCCGCGCAGACGCGACGGGTGTTTCGCGACCATCTGTGCAATGCCGTCGTTGGCGAGCTGTGCCGCATACAGGCCTGCCTCGGCAGGCAGCCAATAGAAATAAATGGGCGGGCCGACAGAAATGGCCGAAACATCCAGCTTGTTCTGGTTCATCCACTCGACCTTGGCGTCGGCGTCGTAAAAATCGGCGCTGAGAATTGCCGGACGGCCGTGTACGTCGAAGTATTTCTTGCCGTCCTTCTCGGTAATGCTGGTGTGGAAGCGTTTGGGGTCCTTTTCCATCGCGGCGATGATGGTCGGCGGGATGACGTGGCTGTGCAGGTCGTAGCGCATGGGATTCCGGTTCCGTTGGTTGAAATCAGGGTTGATGAGACGGGTGTTATTTTACTTGCAGCAAGGGCCGCAGCATACGCGCGTCGCGCAGCCGTTCGATATGCCACATGGTATCGACGAGACGCGTCGTGCGCCGGGGACCGATCACCGGCAGCAAGAGATCGCGGGCCTTGGCTTCGACTTCAGCACGCGGCATCGGATTTGCCGCCGTACCGCGCACCGCCTTGGTGTGATGGCGCAGGCGGCGGCCGTCGCAGGTAGTGATCTCGACAATGGCCTGGGTAGTCTTCGCCCGGCCCAGTGCCGCGCTGCCCTGCAGGGTAATGCGTTCCTTCAGTTTCAGCACCCGCGGGTCGCGCACGCGACGGTCGTCATGCGCCGAGGCAAAGCTGATGTCACCGTCGAGCAGCATCACCGCCACCAGATGCTGGATATTGATGCTTGCCATCGTGCGCTGGTTGACCGTGCGTGCGCCCTGATCATCAATGGTGACCACAACACGCTCGACATCATTCGCGGTAATGCGGTGTTTGACGATGAGGTTCAGCACCGCATCGATCGGCGCCTGGATCGGATAACCGATGGCCCAGCGCTTGATCGAGGTGTTCATGATTTCGTAAGTCCTGCCCAGTGCATGCACCAGTTTTTCAGGTCTGGCGGTCAGGCCGTGGGCATGAAAAAAGCTGCGGTCGCCGTCGAACACATCCTCGACACCGGTGAATTTCATCGAGGCCATCAGTCCGGCCGTCACGCCGTTACGTGCCGGCATGCCACCGAAATCGAAAGCCTTCTCGATATGTTCGATGTCGCGCGCCCAGCACGACAGGCCGGAAGCCTGTTGCGCGGTATAAGACAGCAGGTAACGCGTCTGGTCGACATTGAGCTTCAGGATTGCCGCCGCAGCAGCAGCCGCGCCGAACATGTGACCGAAGCTGTGCGTGGAGTGACCACGCTCACGGAAACGTTCGATACCCAGCGCAATCGACATGCGTGCGCAGATGTCATAACCCAGCACCACGGCACGCAGCAGTTCGGTGCCCGTTGAGCGTTCGCGCTCGGCCAGCGCCAGCGCCGCGGGTACCACGCCGCAGCCCGGGTGCACCAGCGCGAGGTAATAAGTGTCATCGGTTTCGTCGGCATGGGCATGCATGCCGTTGGCGAGCGCGGCATTGATCGCGCTGGTGACGAGGGTCGAACCGATCACCGTCGACTCGGGCACGCCGCCCTGGGTCGCCACGAATTCAATGGCGCGCCTTCCCGGCAGTAACCGTGAACCGGAGAGCATCGCAGCAATGGTATCGAGAAGATGATGTTTGGCGCGTTCAGTGACTGCCGCCGGCAGCGGACGACGGCGCGCATTGGCGATATAAGTCGCCAGCTTGTGCATCAACGGTGAAATTTTCGGCGGGGATTTTTTTGCAGGTGCAGACATTTCGATGGACTCGCGAGATTCAGATTATTCCGGCTTGATGCCAGCCGCCTGCACCACCTTCGCCCACTTGGTGGTTTCGGCGCGCAGATAGGTGGCAAATTCTTCCGGGCTGCTGCCCACCGGCTCAGCACCGTCGTTGAGCAGGCGTTGCCGCACCTCGGGGTTCTGCAGCGCGCGAACCACGCCGGCATGCAGCTTGGTGATGATGTCGCGCGAGGTCGCCGCCGGTGCCAGCAGGCCGTACCACTGCACGGCTTCGTAACCGGGAACGCCTGCCTCGGCGATGGTCGGTATGTCTTCAGCGCCCGGTGCACGTTTGCTGCCCGTCACACCCAGCGCACGCAGGCGACCGGTTTTGATATGCGGCTGCGCTGACAGCATATTGGGCATCATCGCCGGCACATGTCCGGCGACAAGGTCGGTGACTCCGGGGCCCGAACCCTTGTACGGTACATGCACCATGTTCAGCTTGGCCATCACCAGCAACAGTTCCATCGACAGATGCGGGCTGGTGCCGACGCCGGCTGATGCGAAGTTGACCTGACCCGGCCGCGACTTCACCAGCGCGATGAATTCCTTCAGATTGCGCACCGGCAGTGACGGATGCACCGTCAGCACATTCGACAGCGCCACCGCCTGCGAAATCGGCGCGAAGTCCTTCAGCGCGTCGTACGGTACTTTTTTGTACATCGCCGGATTGATCGCCAGCGTGCTCACGCCCATCAGCAGCGTGTAACCGTCAGGCGCCGCGCGTGCCACTGCTTCACCGCCGATCATCGTGCCCGCACCGGCGCGGTTTTCGACGATCACCTGCTGCCCGAGAAACTGCGTCAGCTGCGGCGCGATGATGCGCGCTGAAATATCAGTACCGCCACCCGGTGCCGAGGGCACGATCACCCGCACCGCACGCACCGGATAGTTGGCCTGCGCATGCGCCAGTGCTGTTGCGCCGAGTATTGCAGCGGAAATCAATATATTATTGATTTTATTCATTATTTTCTCGTCTCAAAGATGGGAATACAGCACTTTGCCGGCCACCGGCATCGGTGCCGTCAACACTTCGCCGCGATAGGAATCGACGACATACAGCGTCTTGCGATCAGCACCGCCGTAAGCCATGTTGGTCATGCGGTTGCCGGGCTTGCGGCTCTGCACGCGGGCCAGCGGCTCACCCATCGGGCTGAACAACCAGACGATGCCGGGCCGGGCATGCGCCGCCGACAGATTGCCCGCCTCATCCATCGCTAGTCCGTCGGGTCCGTGAATGCCCGGCAGAACGGCGAACACGCCGGCTTTCGAAATGCCGCCGCCTTTCAGCGGGCAATGCCACATGCAGTTGGCGCGCGTCATCGCGACATACATTACCTTGTCCTGCGGATCTAGCACGATGCCATTGGGGCTGGGGCCGTTGCTGATCAGACCATCAAGGCGGCCATCGGCGCCATGCCGGTAAACGCGGCCGGTCGGATCGTGAATGCCGGTCTGCCCCTGGTCGGTAAAGTAGAGATCGCCGTCACGCGAGAAGGTCAGATCGTTGACGCCTTTAAAGCCTTCGGACTGATTGTGCGTCAGAAAATCCTCGACGCGACCGGTTTTCGGATCGCAGCGCAGGATACCGCGACGGTAATCCGCGATGAAGATCGAACCGTCCTTGTGGATGGCAATGCCGTTGGGCCAGCCATCGTATTCGGCAGCGACATCGAACTCCCCCTTCGGCGACATGCGCAGGATGCGGCCGTAGGGAATATCGACCATGTACAGATTGCCATCGCGATCAAAGGCCGGACCTTCGAGGAAACAATCGAGCTTCGAGCCGGGATGATTGGCGTCGATCCAGCTGGACGGCGCGCCACCCTTGCGCAGACGGTCAGGCACAGCAGCGAATACATCAGCCTCAATCAGCTTTGGCGGTTCAAAAAAGGACATCGGGGATGCTCCGTTATTCGGTTACAAAAAATCCGGTTACAGAAAATTACTCAGGCGTGATCTTTGCCGATTTGATGATGCCGGCATACAGCGGGATTTCATCGCGCACGATCTTGGCCAGACCTTCAGGCCCGCCGACCACAACATCGGCGCCGCGCTTGGCAAAACGCTCGCGGTAATCCGCGCTCTGCACCGCAGCGGCCAGATCGCGATGCAGCTTGGCAATGATGTCCTGCGGTGTGCCGGCGCGGACAAACAGCCCCATCCAGCCATCGAGATCAAAAGCCGGCAGCGTCGCGGAAACACCGGGCACATCCGGCAGCACCGAAGCTCCGCGCGATGCCGAGATGGCGATGGCGCGAACGCGCTTGTTCTCGACATGGGGCAGCACGCCGACGATGTTGGCGAACTGCAGGTCGATACGGCCGCTCAGCGTGTCGATGAAGGCCGGCGCAGCGCCCTTGTACGGCACATGGTTCATCTTGATCTTCGCCAGCGCCTGGAGATGCTCCATGCCGAGGTGCTGCAGGTTGCCGACGCCGGCCGAAGCGTAATTGAGCTTGCCCGGATTGCTGCGTGCCAGCGTGATCAGATCCTTCACCGATTTCACCGGCAGCGAAGGATGCACCACCAGCACCATCGGCCCGCTGATGATCTGCGTCACCGGTGCAAGGTCCTTCTGCGGGTCGTAGGGCAGATCCTTGCGCAGGGACACGTTGATGGTCATCGGCCCGGAATTGGCGAGCACCATCGTGTAACCGTCGGGCGGCGACTTCGCCACCACATCGGCACCGATGCTGCCACCGGCACCGCTGCGATTGTCGATCAGCACCTGCTGCCCCCACACCGGCGACAGCTTCTGAGCAAGGGCGCGCGCCACATCATCCAGCGGACCGCCCGGCGGATAAGGCACGATGATCCGTACCGGCTTGGCCGGAAAGGATTGCGCAACGACGGGCAATGCAAAACCCGCCATCGTGAACAACAATGCTGTGACTGCAGCCTGACTGAAACAGGTGATCCGGTTCATGACCATTCTCCCCCTCAGTGGCCCGGCAGGGCCGGGATCAAAGATTCGCAGCGATCCAGTCCGCGACATAGGTCGCGCCCAGGAAACGGTTGTCGCCCTGGCAGTGTTCGGCGCCGCCTTCTTCCGCAGTGAACACCTTGAGGGTCTTTTTCTTTGAACTGACTGCGTCGTGGAGCAGTTTCGCATTGGCCACCGGCGAAATCGAATCTTCCTCGCCGTGGGTCACCAGGAAAGGACAGGTGATCTTGTTGGCCACACCTTCCAGCTTGTACAACTCGCATTTTTTCATTGCCGAATCCATGTCCGGCATGCCCATCACCCAGGGCAGCTGGTAATGCGGCGCCGACAGCTGGGTGCCGCCGGATTCCTGGATTTTGCGGCGGGTGATCCAGGTCGCGTGATAGTCGTAATGTCCGCCCCAGGCGATGCAGGCGGCATACCGTTTTTCGAAAGCCGCCACGCGCGGCGCGTAATAACCACCCATGCTGTAGGCCATGATCGCAACGCGTTTCGGATCCACATCCTTGCGCGAGGCGACGAAGTCATAAGCCGCGCCACCCGGCACTTCATAGTCGGGGCGGCTGGGAATCTTCTGCAGGCGCAGCGCTTCGCCCTGCCCCGGCCCGTCGATGGCCATGGTGTTAATGCCGCGAAGCGCCAGTTCGACGCCACCGAAAAGGATCGACAATTCCTTGGTGCTGTCCAGGCCGTCAAAAAACACAACGGTGGGTTTGGGACCATCACCCGGCGCCTTCATGAACCAGGCCGGCAGCGTCGTCGCCTTGCCTTCATGTTCATAGGGCACTTCGACACGCTCGATATTCGGATAACGGTGCTTGATGCCGATCTTGAAGCAGCGCAGGCAGTTCTGGTAAAGCTCGATTTTTTTCGGGCCGAGTCCGATAAAACGCTCACCGACAAAATAATAGGTTGCCGCGCGCAAATAGTGGCCTGCGGCTGACATCACGAAGTTGTCCTTCATCGCCGCTTCGGCCATCGCCTCGATGCGCTGCGCCTCTTTTTCCCACTCCGCGCCCCAGGCCTCGTTGTCACCGACCTTGCCTTTTAGACGGCGGCCGACCCGGTCGACTTCGCTGATCGCCGAACCACCCCAGCGCGCCATTTCAATGGCAATCATCATGCCCTGCGACCACATGAAGCTTTCGGGGAAATACAGAAAACCGGCTTTCATGATGCACACTCCTCCAAAGGTGAACTGAGAGACTACCCTGCTGCCCGACGCGTACTGCGAATCGGTTTTCAGCCACGGGAGACCCGTGACTGATGTCCGTTTGTTATTTCTCCGTACCTGCCAGACCGATCTGCTTCAGCAGTTTTGAATATTTTTCGGTATCGGCCTTGATCCATGCCGCAAAATCCTCGGGCGATCCACCCACGGTTTCGGCACCCTGTCCCGCCATGCGCTCACGCACTTCCGGCAGTTTCAGCAGCTCATTGATCTCGCGGTTGACCTGACGCAGGATTGCCGGCGGCACACCTTTCGGCATCAGCACACCATGCCAGATGCTGCTTTCGTAACCTTTGACGGTTTCACCGGCAGTCGGCAGATCGGGCATGCCCTGAATGCGCTTGTGGCTCATCACCGCCAGCGCACGGACGCGGCCTGATTTCACATGCGGCATCGCCGCGATCATCGGGCCAGCCATGATCTGTATCTGTCCCGAGATCAGATCGGTCATCGCCGGACCACCACCCTTGTAGGGCACATGCACCATGTTCAGTCCGGCCATGGAATTGAACAGCGCCATTGCCAGATGCGCAGCGCCGCCGTTACCCGACGATGCATAATTCAGCGAACCCGGCTTGGCCTTGGCGAGCGCGACCAGTTCAGCAACATTTTTCGCCGGCAGCGCATTCGCTACGGTCAGCAGCAAGGCAATGGTATTGATCTGGATCACCGGCGCAAAATCCCGCGCCGGATCGTAAGGCAGGTTGCGGTACAGCGTAGGATTCACCGACACACTGGCCGGCAGGCAGAATACCCAGGTGTAACCGTCAGGAGGTGCCTTGGCGCCGATGTCGGTGCCGATGATGGCATTGGCACCGCTGCGGTTGTCGATAATTATCTGCTGCTTCAGGCGTTCAGCCAGCGGTTGTGAGATCAGCCGCGCTACGGTGTCAGTGCCGCCGCCCGGCGGGAAAGGCACGACAAAACGGATTGGCCGGTTGGGATAGCTCTGTGCCTGCACCGGCAGGGTCAAGACGGCAACAGCCAGCAACAACAGATAACGGGTGAACATGACAACTCCTCTGGAACAGGCGCAAGCGCCGGCGCTTATTCGGCGGGGATGCCCGCGTCCTTGATGACTTTCGCCCATTTGACGATTTCGGTCTTGATATAAGCGGCAAACTCGGCCGGCGTTCCGCC
>JAUKPQ010015342.1:0-13404 GCA_032273045.1 Chloridella minuta
GGCTACAACACAGGTTATGCGGGCGGTTCAGGCGGTTCAGGAATCGTAATTATTAGATACCTTGGTGCGCCTCGTGGCACGGGTGGAACTATTACGCAGGTATCCGGCTACACATATCACACCTTTACAACATCCGGTTCATACACCGCATAAGGAACAATCATGGGACATTTTGCAAAAGTAACCAATGGAAAAGTAACGCAAGTTATCGTAGCCGAACCCGAATTCTTTGAAACATTTGTAGATTCAAGCGCGGGTGAATGGATACAAACATCGTATAACACGCAAGGCGGCGTTCACTTGTTGGGCGGTACACCATTACGCAAGAATTACGCGGGCATTGGTTACACATACGATAGAACACGCGATGCGTTTATACCGCCGCAACCGTTTGCATCATGGACATTAAACGAAGAAACTTGTTTATGGGATGCGCCTACGCCATACCCTACTGATGGTAAAGTTTATAAGTGGGATGAACCTACAACATCTTGGATTGAAATAACATAATAGGAAAATAAAACATGACATTAAAGATAGCAGTTTACGCAATCAGCAAGAACGAAGAAGAATTTGTAAATCGTTTTTGCGATTCCGCTAAAGATGCCGACATTATCTTAATTGCCGATACTGGTTCAACCGATGGCACGGTTGCTAGAGCAATTGAAAACGGTGCAATAGTTCACGACATTTGCGTTAGCCCTTGGCGGTTTGATAAAGCCCGCGATACCGCCTTGGCGTTGTTGCCGCGTGACATTGATGTTTGTATTTCGCTAGACCTTGATGAAGTAATGATGGAAGGTTGGCGCGAAGAAATCGAACGCGTATGGCAAGAAAACACAACGCGATTGCGATACAAATTTGATTGGGGTTGCGGCATAAGTTTCTTTTACGAAAAGATACATCACCGAAGTGGCTACCATTGGCATCACCCCGTGCATGAATACCCGCGCCCTGATGATCGCATCACGGAAATTTACGCGCATACCGATATGTTATTGGTTAGGCATTTACCTGATAACACCAAATCACGCGGGCAATATATGCCGTTATTGGAATTGGCGGTTAAGGAAGATGTACATTGCCCCCGTAACGCGTTTTATCACGCTAGGGAATTAACTTTCTACGCCCGTTGGCACGATGCAATTACCGCCCTTAATAAATACCTTGCAATGCCCGAAGCCACTTGGCAAAACGAACGATGCTATGCAATGCGTTTATTGGGCAAATGCTACGATGAATTGGGGCAATCAGTAGAAGCGCATAAGTGGCATCGCCTTGCAATTGCTGAAGCACCTAATACGCGTGAACCTTGGTGCGAACTGGCAATGTTCTGCTACCGCCGTGGTTTATGGGTTGAATGTTATTCTGCGGCTAAATCAGCACTTGAAATAAAAGATAAACAATTGGTGTACACAATGGACCCTGAAGTATGGGGCGCACAACCTTGGGATTTGGGTAGCATTTCTGCTTGGCATCTTGGACTAAAAGAAGAAGCAACACAACTTTTACAAGAAGCCATAAAATTAGCCCCTGATGACCAAAGATTGCGAAACAATATGCAATTTATGGATGCCGATTACAAAACCTTTGATAAGATCGAAAATGCCGACACCGTTAGAAGCCCATGAAGAAATATGCACATTGCGTTATGAAATGCTTTGTGCGCGTATTAAGCGATTAGAAGGCATCATTATTAAGGCTTGCGGGGCTATGTTGTTTGGCATGGCGGGCGTTGTTTATTCATCTTTGATACACTTAAAGTAATGAATAAGGGCTTGGTATGGTCACGGCTAAGAAAACCGCTAAAACACCCGCTAAAGCCCCTGCAAAGGTAGCCGCCGTTAAGCGTTCTACGCCAAGACCTAAACCCGCGCCTGAACCTAAACCCGAACCTAAACCCGAACCTAAGAATCAAACCAATGTTGACAAAATTATTGGTTTGATTGAATGGGTTGATAACCCGTTTAAGTTGTTTACGGTAATCCTTTTATCGTTTCTTTTCTTTGCGGGTTACTTTGCTTGGGATAGCCGCCAAGTAATCTTACAGGCGATTACAACGCAAGATAAAATGCCGCAACTGGCAAAGCAAGAAGATTTAATTGCCCCCGCACAATCATTGATGAAAGATGTTGACGGGTTAATTTTGTTGGTTCACAAAGCAAACTTGGCAAGCAATTCCCGCACAACCGTTTTAGCCTTAAATGCCGATGGAACGCGTGAAAAGAAAATAGAAGGCACGGTTACATCATTGTTTAACGCAAGCGCAGATAGAAATAGCGCAATGGTTGCGATGCTGAACGGTGAAGTTCTATGCGAAGAATTTAACCCGTCATCTAAGGTTGGTGAATGGGGTGTTAAACAAGGCGTTAAGTTTATGTGCCGCGGTAGCATCCCGCCTGACATGGGTAAGTTTGCGGGTTATGTTGCCATCGGGTTTAAAGACAAAATAGAAGATATTGCCGCGCTTAAAACGCGAATCAATCTAGCCGCAACGGATATGGCGCATGAATGAAGTGGCTCATACTTTTATTTGTATTGGTGATTGCGGGCGCGGTCGCCAAAGATGGATGCCATGTGCGCGAATTCTATGGCATTGGTTACACAATTCACAATCCATCAGAACGCCATCAACAAATGATTCAATGGCTAAAAAACAATGCGCCATATTGCAAAGCATCGGATTATGTAATTATTTGGAACAACATTGCTGAATGGGCGGGTACGGCAGATTCATCAGAAACTAGGGCGTTAATTATTCATGGTTACAAAGATGCAGTTACGCGTGAAAAAAAATGATAATCCCAAACAAATGGTATCCAACCGTGCAAGCGCGGCATGATGTACAAACTGTAGCGTTTGATAGGATGGTTAAGCGCGTACAAGAAGATTACGATAACGCGATAAAAGCGCATAAAGTTGAAACTGTTAATCACGCATTGGATGTAGAACTTTATAACAAGCGGGCGCGGGTTAACCAACTTGAACTAGAAATGTTTACCGACCGCCGCAGATTTCAAATTTTTGTTTAAGGAACATTATGCTAACTTTACTTTCTACCTTGATTTCTTTTCTGATGGGCGGCTTACCTAAGATTCTTGATTTCTTTCAAGATAAAGCCGACAAGTTTCACGAACTGCAATTAGCGCGGTTACAGATTGAACGCGAACTAGAAATGCGTAAGTTAGGATATGAAGCGCAAGAACGCGTAGAACATATCCGTAGTGAACAACTGGCAACCGAATCTGCGGCAAACACTACGCAAGCCCTGATAGGCGCACAACAAGCGGAAATCCAAGCCATCTACGCGCACGATACATCTTTGAATGAAGGTACATCGCAATGGATGCGTAACCTACGCGCATCGGTTCGCCCCGTCATTACCTACGGTTTCTTTTTCTTGTTGTTATTTGTTGATGTAGGTTTGTTTGCCTACGGTTGGCATCAGGGCGCAACATTTGTAGAACTTGCTGAAATGCTTTGGGATTCTGATACGCAAGCATTGTTTGCAAGCATTATTGCTTTCCACTTTGGTGGTAGGGCGTTTGGAAAATGATTTATTTAATCTATACAAAAATGGCTTTGACCCTGCTTATTAGCGGCTATCTAATTTTGAATTTACCAAAATGAAAGTTTCCGACAAAGCCATTAAGATGATTCAGCATCACGAAGGGGTTAGGCAACGCCCTTATCGATGCCCTGCTAAGTTATGGACAATCGGGGTTGGTCATGTGATGTACCCCGAACATGGCAAACTTAAAATAGAAGAACGCGCAGGGTTGCCGTTACGCCCTGAAGATGAACGCATATTTTCAATGGATGAAGTAAATGCAATTCTTAAATTTGACCTTGATAGATTTGAACGCGGCGTGGAAAAATTTTGCCCCGTACCACTTACACAAGGTATGTTTGACGGGCTATGCAGTTTTGCTTTTAATGTTGGTTTGGGAACACTTCAAAGAAGTACGCTACGCCAAAAGTTATTACGCGGCGATAAAGAAGGCGCGGCAGAAGAACTATTGAAATATTGCATGGCGGGCGGCAAGGTTCTTAGGGGGCTACAGAACCGCCGCATCGATGAACGCGCTTTGTTTCTAAGTTAATGGTATAGCCGCTTGCCATTCGCGTTCGTTGCGCCCCGTGTTTGATTTAACTGTATTGCCCGTAAGCATTACAAGCCCTAATACGCGCATTTCATTCATGCGCCTTGCTACTTGATTGCCATCAAGATTGGTACGCGCCGCAATGCCATCTTTGCCCAACGCGCCATGCTTAATTAGGCAATCTAAAATTTCTTGATGATGTTGCGAAACCGAATCTTTAATTGATTCTGCCGCCTCAAAAGATGTAAGCGGGTCATTTGCCCGAACGCGTGGGAATTCGGGAAACATCTTGTTAAAAATATTTTTGTAGTTCATTGTCTTATCCTATAAATTGGGGTACTTAATTTCCCCCGTTTTTATTTAAAAGGGAATGTCGCCCATATCATCAAGCATAGGCGCGGCTTGGCGTGATGTTGTTTTGGGTTCTAGCGGCGGTTTAGCACTAAGCCAACCATCCCAATTAAGCGGCACATTGTCAATCTTTAGGCTAATGCCTTGCCCTTTATCCCATAGCGTTCCCACTTTGGCAAATCGTTTTTTGTTGTTGCCTTGGGCATCGGTGTATTCGCCTACTACGGCGATTAAATCTAATTTAGTTGACATGGTTCAATCTTTCATTCAGTTTACTAATTTTGGTATCTAGTTCGGCTAAGAACTTAACCACTTCTATTTCTAGCGTTACCGCATATTCCGTATCAAATTCAACGCGTTTAACAAACACTTGTAACCCGTTTGGCAACCGTGGGTCAAACGATACGAAATCGCACCAAGCCCGACCCGTACAAACCATTTGCCATTGCATTTGCGTTATGTACTTTGTAGGCACTTGTTCAGTAATCAATGTGTCGATATGGGTAGCGGTGTTAGGGCATTTAATTTCAAGTAACCCAAACAAGCCTACCAAGCCATCAGGCGATGCCCCTGCGCGTTCAATGCGTGGGTGCTGAACATACCCTACTTCATCAACCAAAACATCGGCTATAGATTCATAAGCGGCGCGGGCAAGTGGTTCGGTTTCCGTACCCCATTGCATTGCCGCATTTGTGTACGATTCTGCAACCGTATCCGTCATGCGTTCGCAAATCAATTGCGCCATGTAGTTTTCGCGTGATGCTGAATAACCGCTTTTGGTTTTGGCAATTACATCAGCAACGCGGGATGCCGTGACATTACCCAAGCGGGCGGCAAACCATTCGGGCGTACCTTGTTCAACTTTTTCAATCATAAGAATTTCCCTTTTTCGCCACATTAGAATTTTGCTTTAACTTTATCTTTGGCGGCAATCACTTTCTTTTGCCAATCAGCATTGCCGTTACAAGCGGTGTATGCGGCTTTGTAGGCGTTCTTTAAACTATCTTGGTCGGTTGATGCCTCAATAGCGGCTAAGTGGTCTATGAGGGCGGCTTCATCAATGATAGGTTTACGAACCGCGGCATTGCCATCGTCATCTTCAGGGGCTTGCCCCGTAGCCGCCATTAAAGAAGCCCTGCGGATATAAGTTAAACAGGACATAAAACCCTGCGGGTCATGCTTGGGTGCGGGAAAAAATAGTTTGCCGCAATCTAACCGTTCGCCCGATTCATGCAAAAAACTTGTTTCGCAAATGATTCCATCGATATGTTCTGATGTAGTTTGAAACAAGAAAATGCCGTTGTTGTTTAACGCGTCTATAACCGCTTCAACGCAAGCGGCAAGGTCAGCGTAGCGGGATTTGAAATGCGGGTTTGTAGAGGTCTTTAAAGCAGGGCCAAACGCCTTTTGTGCTTTGACCAATGCGGTTGCTAAGTTTTTCATTCTGAACTTTCTAAATAGTTGGTTAGGCGTTTGATTCGGTCGGCATGGTAATCCGACATACGGCGGGCGTATTCCATTGCTGATTGGGCATCTAGGAAACGGCGTTTTGCTTCTTCAAGTTCTTTAGCCGCCATTTCTTTGGGTGATGGCATACGCCACAAATCTTGTATGCGATAAGTTAAGTTCATGTTTACCCCCGCCATGCTAGTAGTACACCGATACCGCCAAAGATGATGATGGCTAATGCACATTCAATTAAAGTTGTAATGATTTTGTGTTTCATGTTTTATCTTTAGATGTTAAGAAAAGTGTTATCGCGTACAGAATCGAAAATGTCATTTAAAGCGCGGTATTCACCGTAGGCAACAACGCGGTCTAAATCGGTTTTATCTTTGATTTGGTTTGTACCGTTGTCAGATACAAAGCCCCAAATTTGTTCCATCTTGGCAATTTGGTTTTGCAATTCATTAAGTAGGTTTTCTTTGCTAAAGCGAATCATGGTTTGCCCCTTATTACAGTTGTTCTAATTTTTTGGAAACTTCATCTAACTTGTAGCCAATAGCAATTCTTTTGTTATTGATGTAAGCAGAATACCAAGTACCATTTGAAGAAAAGAAATATGTTTTGCCGCTTGCGCCAACGCCTGTGTATGTAGGCTTTGTACGATTGAAAAGCCCAACAGGATGGCGAACAATATTGTCAAACTTTGTTTTTGTGTGTGGTGCATCAATGTTCATTTTGGTTTCTTTCTAAAAGACCCTAGAAGTTAGGGCATGGGTGAATTATAAGCCAACTAATGTATAGGTCAACACTTTTTTTAAATTATTTTCTAAGTAGTTTCCCTAACGGGGGCTTTCGCCCCCTTTCCTATCAAGCCGCTTGTAATTTTCTCCATGCTTGGCTACCAATCCAAGTTTTGTAAGTTTTGCCGTTCTTGTCAAACTTGAAGTAAACCCGTGCGCCCTCTACTGATGTGCAGATGCAAACATTGCCTTGGGCATCAATCTTTTGGTCGCGGGGCATGATGAATTCAGCGGCGGGTTTCTTTTCAACTTTAACCAATTCTTTACCGTGGAATTCGTTAGCGATTTCAACCATGCTAGTTACAAAATCTTTTCCCATTGCGGCACTTCTACGCAAATCCCAAACAATAGATTCAACTGCTTGTTTTTGCTCATAAGCGGTTGCATCAGCAAAATTAACAACTTCTTTGCCGCCAAGGGAATTGCGACCGTTAATGTTGCGTGTAATTGTTGTTGGCTTAACTTCGCCTGATTCAATGCGGTTTGCCTTAGAAATCATGTCGCCAACTTCTTTAGTAACTTGGGCAACCAATTTGTCGGTATGGTCGCGGCTAACTTGCATTGGCACAAAGTTTTTGCCTGAACATACGCCGCTGAACCAACCACATTCGACCGTGTAACCATGCTTTGCCATTCTGCCGTTAACGATGGCTTGCTCACGACCGCAACATTGGCAGATACCGCGTGTTTGAATTTGAACTGTTTGCATTTTGTTTCCTTTTTAAAAGACCCCGTTTGTTTAGGGCATGGATGAATTATAAGGTAACTTATAACCAATGCAAGCACTTTTTTAAATTATTTTGTAGGTAGTTTCCCTAGTTTACTTATTGTATTAGTTGGCTTATAATAAGGTATGACTAAACAAGAATTGTTAACAAAGGTACGCAATCAAACCGAATTAGCGGAATTGCTAGGCATTAGGCAATCCGCTATTAGCCAATGGAAAGACATTCCAAAGGCTAGGCTTTGGCAATTAAAGTTACTTAAACCTAAGTGGTTCAAATGACAAAAATAGAAAAATACTTACATCACAAATCTTTGATGATGGAACACTTAGCATTTGCGTATGCAAATCAATCGATGCAAGATTCTTTGTATCAACTGATTTGTTACCACTTGCATAAGGATTACACGCAAGGTTATTATTATTTTATGACCCATCAAGAACGCAAAGATTTGCAAACGATGATGGTTCTTTGATACAATTTTGAAACACGGCTAGGTTTGAAGTCATGAGCAAACCGAAAAGGGTTCACCCTTTCCCCTGCCGCAGTTTCTTTCCAAAGGGCGTTTTAAAGCGGTGAAATTATGCCTACTAGGTATCTGAAATCAGGTATTCGCGATAGCGAAGCCATTGAAAAACTTTCCCCATTAGCGGAAAACCTTTACTACCGATTGCTTGTTACGGTAGATGATTTTGGGCGTTACGATGCCCGACCCCCAATGATTAAGGCGGCTTGTTTTCCAGTAAAGGATTCAATCAACGCCGCCAAGACTGAAGTTCTGATGAAAGAACTTGCAGAAAATAATTTAATAGAAATTTATATAATTGAAGGCAAGCCATATTTACAAATGACCAAATGGGACAACATCCCCCGTGCAAAAGAAAGCAAATACCCTGCAAGTGAATACGATGCTATACAACTGCATACAACTGTATGCGACAGTAATACAGATGCACCTTTAACCGTAACTAAAACAGAAACAGAAACCGTAACTAAAACACGCGATGCGCCCGAAGGCGTTTCACAAGAAATTTGGGATTCTTTTGTTAAACAAAGAAAAGCAAGCCGTGCGGTCATCACCCCAACGGTTATTGCTTCAATTAAAAAAGAAGCCGACAAAGCGGGTTGGACATTGGAACAAGCATTAGCAGAATGTGCCGCCCGTGGTTGGCGTGGTTTTAAAGCAGATTGGGTAGCACCAAAGGTTAACCCCGCCGACATTGCCCGCGTAACCGTGCCAATGAACAACCGACCCGACCCCGCGTTAGAAAAAATTAAAGAAGATGCCAAACGCGCCGCACCTATCCCGTTAGAAGTATTGGCAAAGATGGCGGCATTAAGGGCTAAAGCATGACACACGAAACGGCTATGAGAATCCTAGACAGGGTGCGCGATGGGGTTAGTTACCCACAATGGGTAATCCGCAAAGCCTTGGAACTAACTGGCGACATTGATGGACATGGAACACTTTAAGGATTGCGAAGCGCGGGAATGGGTTGCCCGATACCGTAAAAAGCAATTAGAAGAAGGTAAGGGCGAAGCAATCGAATGGTGGGCAAAAACCATTAAAGAAATTGCCGCCAAACGGGGGCAAAAGGTTGCCGATGATTTAAAGCGCAGAATGAATGAACAAAAGGATTTAAATGCGATACGCCGCAAGGGTTGATGCCAACCAAGAACAGATTGTTAGCGCACTACGCGCCGCGGGTGCTTATGTTTGGATTATTGGCATACCCGTTGACCTTTTAGTTGGCTACCGCGGGCATACATTCTTGGTAGAGATTAAAAGCACGAACAAAGGGCGGCTAACGCCCCTACAAGCTGACTTTTTTGAAAATTGGGGCGGTAGTACCCTTTCCCGCGTTGATAGCCCTGAAGCCGCACTACGAATGATTGGGGTAATTAAATGAACGCGCCGTACAAAACAGTAGATTTCATTTTAGAAAATGCACCAAGGTACGCAAAGGCTAAAGCCGAACGCATCTATCTTGAAGAATTCCGTAAGACCAAAAAAGCGTTGCTGATGAAGGTGGCAATGGAAGCGGGCTACGAAAGCGCGGCGGCACAGGAACGCGAAGCCTACGCGCACCCTGATTATCAAGTTTTGTTAAAAGGTTTGGCAGAAGCAATTGAAGAAGAAGAAACGCTAAAGTGGAAATTAACCGCGGCAACAATTAAGGGGGAAATATGGCGCACCGAATCGGCTAACGAACGCAATGGCATAAAAGCAACGGAATAAACAATTTGTTGAAAAAACGGTATTAGTAATCTTATAATTTAACTATGCCGTTACATCACGGTCTTTTAGAAAGCAAACAATGTGGCCCTTTCCCCCGTTTCCAAACTCAAAAGATAAGGGGCGTAAAGCCCCCAAGTTCAACCCTGATAACTTTGAGGATGCGCCCGTATGACGCCTTTAATACGTGAAGCAATCAAAATGGCTTTTGATGGCGGCATAGACCCTACGGAAATTCAATGGTTTGACTTGTCGGGTTATGTTGACGATAGAAGCCATGCGGTAACCGAACCGCTGATGAAATATCGACCGCCTTTTGAAAAAAACATTGTTGTTTGGCGCGGCAAAACAAAAAGCCATGCGTCATTTGACACTATTTTTATGGTAGTTGGTACTGACCCTAATGAGGGTATTGTTATATCAACTTGGAAGGGCGTAACAGGGCGTATGCCAACTAAATTCCCATCAATGGTTTATTTAACTGAAGGCAATATGTTGCGGTATGGCCCTATAGATGATGGCGCGGAAATATCTAAAGAAATGGCAGAAACAATGCTTGCGTTTTGTGGCAATTGGCTTGAATCGTTAACGCAATCAGTTCAAGCGCATAAACCAATTGCCAAACTTAGTTTTACCAATCAGCGCAAAATTAAAGATGGCAAGATGCCTACTTACGATTGGACTACGGTAATTGTTGAAGCCGCAAAGCCTAAAAATGAGTATCAAGGCGGTACACACGCAAGCCCTAGATTGCATGACCGCAGGGGGCATTTAAGGCGGCTTAAAACGGGTCAAACTTGTTGGGTTAAAGCCCACAAAGTTGGCGATATAACAAAAGGTATTGTTTTTCACGATTATGTAATTCAAAAAGGTCAAATATGAGAGATTACGAATTTACTTTTAACGCCACAACTGGCGCGGGTGGTGTAACCGTTACTTGCAAAATGTCATACGAACGGGATGAACACGGCACATTTTTTGAAAACATTGAAGATGTAACCTATGAGGGCATCAGCATCATGGGCTTGTTAATTGATGAACAATATAGCGAACTAGAAATGGTTGGCATTATGAAATTGGCTACACATTTAAAAGAAGAATCCGACAGGGCGCAAGAACCATGAGTAACGGTAAAACATGGGGATTGATATTCTTGTTCCTGATTGCCTTTTGGGGTTGGGTAATTTTTATCCTAAAGGGCGCAATATGATGCCGCAAATAGACATTGGCGCAAGGTTTGCCAATCACAAGTTTAAACTTTGCACCAAATGCGACATAAGCAAACCGCCCGAAGGCGGGATAGAAATGGGCATTAAGTGGATTTGCCAATCATGTTGGAACAAGCGCATTACAGGCAAATACCTAAGACAAAACAGTAAAAATGCGTAAACGCACTAAACGCAAATTTTGGGCATTGCTAGACCCAATCGCGCATGGCATTATTGGGGCTAGTTACACGCCTAGACATTTGCTAGACAAATTGCGGCTAACTGAATATGCCGCACTTGAATCAATCACAAAGGGTAATGGCACGGTACAGGATTGGCGAACCCTAGTAGATGTTATGAACCTTGCGGAAATGATGGCTAAGAACGGCGTTGGCCCTGAAGTGTTACCCGTATGCGAGAAAGCCCAAGAAAGCCTACACAAAGCCGCTATACGCTACCAAACAACCCTAAAGATGGGGTTAGATG
Source organism: Chloridella minuta (assembly GCA_032273045.1). NCBI lineage: Eukaryota > Xanthophyceae > Mischococcales > Pleurochloridaceae > Chloridella > Chloridella minuta. Next base: position 11,356 of record JAUKPQ010015342.1, read on the forward strand.
GCGTTGGCATACAGGCAATTCGGGAATTACTGGAATATGCCGATTTGCAACAAGGAAGCATAACCCGCGCAGAATTTGAACGCTATGTTCAGAAAACCCATAATTACATAAAATCAAACGGTAACTTAGTGGTAGAAATTGAATGAGATTCCCAAAACATCAATACATTCGTAGCCAAACGCTTTTACGCAACGCCCGCGAAATCCCATGCCAACATTGCGGCGCAGACGATGGAACGGTAGTAGCCGCCCACACTAATTGGCAAGGGGGCAAAGGCCGCGGCATCCGCGCTGATGACAACCTTATTAGCAGTTTGTGCTATTTATGCCACATGGAAATAGACCAAGGCGGCAAACTGGATAAAGCCGAACGGCAAAAGATTTGGCTTGCCGCACATTTAAAAACGGTGCGAAAATTGCAAGAATATGGCTTATGGCCTAATGATGTTCCACTACCCAAAGGACTATGATGGTTAAATTTCGCGCAGAAGCCGCCCAAAGCGACCCCGTAATGCAGTTTGTTATGTGCCTATTGCATAGCGTAACCAACGCCCACATCCTACATTTCCAAAGCCTAAGTTACTCTCAGCACATGGCATTGGGTGCGTATTACGATGAAGTAAGCGACCTAATAGATGGATTCGTAGAAGCGTTCCAAGGTAAGTACGGACTATTGACCAAGTACCAATCGGATTACCAATTGCCCGACAATAACCCCGTAACCTACCTAACCTACCTGAAAGAAGAAGTAGCGACCCTGCGCCGCGCATCAGGATTCCCACAGGATAGCGAACTACAGAACGAAGTAGATACCATTGCTAACCTGATTAACAGTACCCTATACAAACTGCGATTTCTAGCCTGATGCCATCAGTACCCACTAACGGTAAGTGTTCATCATTAGGGTGTAAGAACCCTAGAAGTAAGTTGAACACCTACTGCTTAGAACATGGCGGCATGGACAATATGGCTAGGCGCGAAACAGATAGCGCATATCAAACGCCATTATGGAAAAGTATTAGGGCAGTACAGATAAGCAAACAACCCCTATGCCAAGGTTGCCTATCACGCAACATAGTGGCATCAGCAAAGCATATAGACCATCTATTTGCATGGAAGCACATAGGTAGCCATGCGTTTAGTCGCAACATATTCCAATCCCTTTGCCACAATTGCCATAGCCAAAAATCAGGGCTAGAAAAGCAGGGAATCTACAGGCACTACGCCCAAGATGGTGCAAAAGACTACACAAAGAACGATTATGCGTATATGGTGATAAATGAACATAGGGCATGAACATCAACCCAATGGCGCAAGTGTTGTTTATTGGATACACAAGCCCGAACATACCGACATATTTACACAAGGCTATGTAGGCATTACAAACGGAAAAGCGCGGGAACGGTGGGCAGAACATAGAAGGTCATCACGCAAAAACCCCGATGTGCATTGCGTGGTAATTAACCATGCTATTCGCAAACATCGCGATTTAATTTATGAAGTGGTAGTAGTAGCCGATACCCGTGAATACTGCGAACGCATAGAAGGGTTGTTAAGACCTACTAACAACATTGGTTACAACATAGCCCGCGGCGGTATGCCCGTTGATACCATGATGGGTGGGGTAGCCAATAGGAAACGATGGATACAACATTGGATAGATAACCCTACAGAAGCCGCTAACCGTTGGTGGGATACAGAACGCGCATTGCTTAATAAACAGGCAATAGCACATCGTAGGGCAAGAAAGCCAAAGCCATTTACAATAGAAAGAAAGTTTAGCGCACGGAACAAATCAGGATATACAGGCGTTACATGGTTTGCTAAGTACGGCAAATGGCGGGCGCAGATAGGAATAACACCCGAAGTAGTTACCCTTGGCTACTTTGATACAAAAGAACAAGCCTTTTCAACCTACCTTGAAGCAAAGCATATACGCTTACAACATAGGCATGGCATACTTAATTTTATTAATGCAATTGCCAAAATTCGGGCGTTACAAAGCGTTTTTAATACTTAAGAACTAAAACGAAATGGGGCAACAGGAAAG
>JAUKPQ010015353.1:0-12198 GCA_032273045.1 Chloridella minuta
ATACCCTGCGTTACCGCAGGATATGATAGGGTTATACCCTACCCAGGAGTCTTACAGTCTGTGTTTTCGCCACAGAGTTCATGTATCCTGTCCGCCCGTTTGTCCCATGTTTTAAGTGCGGGACGTGGACCTCGTTTCCACATATTCACACCTTGCGGTCATCAGCGGTTTTGAAAAACCACCTCTCGCTTCATTAATGCCTGAGCAATTTGTCTAGCACGTTCCAACTTATCTTGGATCAAACGTTGCCGCTGTTCCTGTGTTAGCGTATGCTGTTGAATAAACTCAGAAGTTTTGTTAATCTTAATATCTGTTTCTTTCATTTTTCTTATTACATAAACAAAAACCCCAGGGTGTTTATGCCTGGGGTCCTAAGAAGTTAAAGTAAGTGTGTACTTATTATTCCTCTCGGACCCTGGTTCCCTCTGGTGTGCGATCATTAATTAGATTAATCGCTGACCAATAAGCGGGCATGACGCCTGCCTGTTTGGCTATGCAAATAAACGAATGTAAGGATCTTTGTGTTTTCATAACAGTTTCTATTGTAATTTATTTAGTCTTTGTTGTCAATGACCTTTGGTTATCTTGACAAAATTAACTATTTTGTTTTAAATTTGGTACGACTGATCGGACTCGAACCGATACGCATTACGCGGGGGATTTTCTTACCACTATAGTTTTCACTACCTTTACAGTTTGTGGTCTGGACTATACCTTAACCATTGCTTTCGCTTTAGGTTCCCGCCGTCTAGTCTCTACACGTTCAAAGATATTACTATCTAAGCTTCGCTCGGTATTAGCATTTTACAGCCTTCACCGAATTTGACGGGTTCTACTCTTTAGATTTCCCTAAAGGCACTCAAATTTTACTCTCAAGTCTCTTGTGTCTACCTATTTCACCACCCGGGCGTTAATTTTTAAAGAACTTCTGATTTCTCAGTGTATGTATACATTATACACGACACCTGAATATTTGTCAATTATTTTAGTAGACTTTCTACCCGATCTACAACTAGATCCCAATGTTCAGTAAACCTGTGACCACCGTTTTCCAAGATGGTTGTTGTTGCATAAGGAAAGCCTTCTAGCATAGACTCATACGGGATGACCTCATCATCTTTAGCGACAAACAAGTTTACTAAACTAGGGGAATACATTTCATCAACATACTTCCGCATATTGTCTAGTTTGTCTAAGTGTGCTAGCGAAACAAGAAATTCTTCACCAGTGTGATAGTTTTTATTTGGGCCTAACTTCTCCTTAAGGGTATCACTGGGGATAGAACTGGGGTTAACTAATACAGCACAACTATCATATAGATGACCGAAATAATTTGCGTAGAATGCTCCTAGACTAGTGCCAACGAATACCAATTTTTCTGTTGGGTCTCGGGATTTCATAAAGTCACAGACAATATCATTGACCAACTCGCCGACTAGATCAGGGTCAAAGGGAAGATCGGGAGCGATTACCTTATCGTCACCGAACCGTTTTCTGAGAGCGGTGACCTTATCACTAGCACCTGAACTCGCAAAACCGTGTAAGTAAACTATCATATTGATGTCCAAAAGTCACTATCTGAACTATAGTATAGCAAACTATAGAATAATTGTCAAATTTTGGATGCGATATTATCAGGAAAATTCTTTAAATCAAAGCCTAAATTAACTAATTTTTCTTTACCCTGTGGACTTAATTTGACAAATCCAACTATCATTTTTTCATGCGGTTCACCCTGAATTAATCTAGTATAATGATATCCATCAGGGTTTAATTCTAATATCTTTTTACCAGTTAAAAATTCAGCATATTTATTGTCAATTGGTTTTGCGCCTGCTTTAAGCATTAATTTTTCAGCAGGTCCGCTTACTTCTGCCCATGCTCTTTTTGTTTTAATGTCATCTTTTTTGAGCATGTTATAATCTTTTAATCCTTGTGCAGTGGCTTTATATTTCCCTTCAGGATTAAGTTCTGTTTCAGTAGCACTAGCAATCATTTTAAAATTATCCGTATTAGGTACTTGTTTATAAACACCTAATGCGGTTATATGATCACCACGGCGAACTACTTTCCAATAACCTGGATCATTTGCTAATTCTTCAGCACTATTAGCAGATTTAAAGCCGCCAATCTTTTTATAACTACGCTGAAGCATATCCCATATCTTATCCGCATACTTCATTTTTTCTTTTGGAGTATGTAGATTAATAATCTTTTCAACTAATAATTGATGATAACGCATCTATTATTTATGCAAAATATTAAATGCATCTAGTTTGGAAGTGCGGGTGAGATTTGAACTCACGATAACCGGGTTTGCAATCCAGCGCATTTGACCACTCTGCCACCGCACTATATTTGGCGCACCGTAGGGGACTTGAACCCCTGACCCCCGACGTGACAGGCCGGTGCGCTAACCAACTGCGCTAACGGTGCATATACTGACAGGCTTTGCACCTGATTGGACATTTGCTAGCGCACTCAGTTTAATGTCTAAATCATCAACTTGGCAGGGGTATAGGGATTCGAACCCCAACAAACGGAATCAAAATCCGGTATGCTACCATTACATCATACCCCAATTGTCTTGGTGGGTCCACCCGGACTCGAACCGGGAACTCTCAGTTTAAAAGACTGATACTCTGACCAATTGAGTTATGGACCCGAAAACTTGGCTCCCCGAGGTAGGATCGAACTACCGACACCCTGATTAACAGTCAGGTGCAACTACCGCTGTGCTACCGGGGAATAAACTTACAACTCTACACGTTCACGAAAATAAGAGTCCCAACCCTCTTCAGGGGGAGCTCCTATTACACGAGCTTCAACAAAAAATCGGTAATCTCCAAAAGTTATAGTGTATTCACGGGCGGCGTCAACTGCCTGTGAACGTGATTCATAGACCCCAAGAACTTCTGTCCCTTCAGGACCTTCATCAGTGACTAAAACATATACTTGCATGATCGTTCCTTTTGTGTTCGTTTTTTCTCACTACAGAAACTATTATACATGCCTACCGATTAATTGTCAAACGCTTGTTGCTAGTTGTTTTTTAGCAACAGTATTAATTGGTGCCTCCACCTGGATTTGAACCAGGGACTTCCACCTTATCAAGATGGCACTCTGACCAACTGAGTTATAGAGGCAATTTGGTACTCGGTACGGGAGTCGAACCCGTCTTTCCAGCGTGAAAGGCTAGCGTCCTAACCAATAGACGAACCGAGCAATGATTGGTGGAGATGACAGGGATCGAACCTGCGACATTTTGGTTGCAAAACAAACGCTCTTCCCAAATGAGCTACATCCCCAAAAAAATTATTTAATTCTACGAAATATTGCATTAAGAACTTTACCAGCAGGTTCAAAATGATTTTCCATAATATGATTGGCCATTCCATAAGCACATGTGCCCATGTCACGATAATATGTAGGAGAAGGCCATTTACCTTGCTTTAAGGGATAACTATGAATGAGTAAACATTCATCCCCTACATGTAAAAAATCTTCTTTTTTACCAGTTTGCATTGCAGTCATCATACTGATTGCAACCGCATTATTTCCAATAATATTATTTTGAAAATTATTAGCCATAAGGTGAACAACATATGCTTCAACCTCATGTTCCAATATTAAGGCAGTAATGCCTTCTGTTTCTACTACTAAGTCATAGCATGATTTAACATAGTCTAACCAATACTTATTCATAGTAGTATTTAGCATATGGTCGGGGATGCAGGATTCGAACCTGCGACCTTCTGCTCCCAAAGCAGACCGTCTAACCGGACTGACGTAATCCCCGAATTCTATGGCTCCGGTGGATGGAATCGAACCACCACAAGCAGATTTGGAGGCTGCTGTACTGACCATTATACTACACCGGAATTGTTTGGTAGCGGGAGAGGGAGTCGAACCCTCAACTCCAGCTTATGAGACTGGTAAGATGCCATTTCTACATCCCGCAATTGTTTGGTGGAGTGTACTGGGATCGAACCAGTCGTGCCATAAAGACGGCGGATTTACAATCCACTGCATCACCATTGATGCTTCCACTCCTAAAACCATATTGAAACACACTGCGGAAGGGCTTGCACCTTCACTTTGGCTTTCCTTTCGGATACCCCATCAAAGACCTGTTGCGGACAATGTGCTTCAATATGGTGCCAGTGTTGCTGGCTAGGGAATCCCAGTCCTCGACGCTTAGAGAACGCCTACATACCACCCTACTCTAACCATATGGAAACACACTATGCCACGCTCTGAACCTGGACTCTTAGTAATGTGTTTCCATATGGTGCCTTTTCAGGCTACCATAAGAAATTTGATTTTTAAAGAACTACTGATTTCTCAGTGTATGTGTACATTATACACAGGCATTCTTTATTTGTCAAATGTATTTGGGGTGACTGAGGAGAGTCGAACTCCCACCGGACAGAATCACAATCTGTGGCACTACCATTATGCTACAGTCACCATAGTTTGGCACCACCAGAAGGATTCGAACCTCCGACTCCCACGTTCGTAGCGTAGTACTCTAGTCCACTGAGTTATGGTGGTATTATGTGGTGCCAACTAGTCGAATCGAACGACTTTCAACGGTTCTTCAGACCGCCGCTATGACCACATCAGCTAAGTTGGCTTATTGGTGTTGACTAGGGAATCCCAGTCCTCGACGCTTAGAGAACACCTATTCGTCACCCTACTCTTGCCATATTGAAACACACTATGCCACGCTCTGAACCTGGACTCTTAGTAATGTGTTTCAATATGGCGCCTTTTCAGGCTACCATAAGAAATTTGATTTTTAAAGAACTACTGATTTCTCAGTGTATGTGTACATTATACACTAAGGTAAGTTATTTATCAAATTTTTTTGGTTTTATATTTATAACTGTTGTTTTGGCGCGACTGGCAGGAATCGAACCTGCGACCCACGGCTTAGAAGGCCGTTGCTCTATCCCCTGAGCTACAGTCGCTTAAATTCTATTATACTATAAGTAGAATTTATTGTCAACCTCTGTGTCTTTTTTGGTATTATGCCACCAAAAAATTATGTTGTATCTAGTATTTCCTTTAAGGTCCTTTACACCATGCATTGTATTTTTACCATCAAAAAAGGTAAGCATTCCTTTATTGGGCTTAAGTACTAGCCCATAATCTGTGTAAAATTCTCCACCTTCAAAGTCATCATTTAGATATAATATACTATTGTAATCACCACCGGCTCGGTTTTGATCAGTATGTTTATGTAACAGAGAAACATTATTACCGATTGGCCAAGCAGTTAGTGTTATTTGATAATAATCTAACCTAAGTCTCAATTGAGATTGTAAAAAGTTAGTAACTTTTTCGCCTATTGGCTCAGGTGTAATATCTAATGTTCGTAAACCGTTATTAAAATTTCTAACATGCTCATCCCCGTATTTTTCTACATTACCCAAATAAAAATCTTCAATTATTTTTTTGTACCTTGTACAACTTTCAGGATCTAAAAAATTACGAAAAATAAACATAATTGATAATTGCAATTGATTCCCCGAACACGGCTCGAACCAACAACCAACTGAGCTATCGGGGAATTAATTTTAGCTTAATAGAGCTAAAACTTGTTCGTGTGTTTCTTCAACTTCCCATGTACCATGGGGAGGAACAAATATGTACGTTACTTCTTCTTGTGTGCCATCTTCTCTAAGAACCTCAGTTCTATAAAAACTTACAATCAAGTCTTTTTTAATTGCAACAGGTTTGCCTTTATGAGCAGGGGAAGAATTGGTAAGTGAAATAAACATTATAAGTCTCTATAAAAATTTGGTGCCCCCTGACGGATTCGAACCGCCGACCTACTGATTACAAATCAGTTGCGCTACCAACTGTGCCAAGAGGGCGTGTTAATATTTAGCTAGTATACACTAGCTCAATAAAATTCTACTATGTTTCGGTAATCCTGCTCTTAAATAATCCATCTGATCAGCCAAAATATTTCTGTTCTGTAGAATCATATTCTCAAAATGTGATGGTTCATATGGAAGATACAACAGTTCCATTCTAGCTTCTTTAAGGGTTTTATTACCTTTATTAGCGTTACAATCCTTACAAGAAGTCACTAGGTTCATCCAAGTATTCATGCCACCTTTGCTTCTTGGTACAATATGATCTCTGCTTAGTGAAGAAAAATTGTTAAAATGATTACCACAATACGCACAGATATTTCTATCACGCCCAAATAATGTTCTATTGCATAATGACACTTTTGAGTGCTTATTTGGGTCAAACCCGTGTCCTCTTACAGCAATAATACTAGGTGTTTCAAGGTAACTTTGAACTCCGTTAGGTTGAATTCCCCCGCGGTATCTAGCAACAATATCACCTAAACTCCACGCAACGCCGTTTTTGGCATGATACGCAATTGCATTATCATAAGAGATCCATTGTCTTGGAACTCCTGAAATGTCTAATGCTAATACAGACATAATACTTCCTTTTTTAACAGTCAACCTTATTTAGCAGGATTAACTTTACTCTCGGGGATTTTTTTAAGTGAATCTTTGCGAACCAAGCAATCTCGTTGGGTTCCATATTTAAAAACCCTAAGATATTCGATCCCATCAATCATCCGTACATCGTTGAGGTCACGACATATAAATTTTTCTTTGTTCAATAGATTTTCAAAATAATGGGCTTTCATAGTTCACTCCTTGCATTTTTAACTAGTATAACATACCCTTAAATTTTTGTAACTAGTTTTTTTATCTCAGGTAGCCATAAATATTTGATATCTGATCTTCTTAAAGTAGACAGTGCGTCATCCATGGTTTCTACCAAAGGATCCCCGCCTAAATTAAAACTAGTATTGAACAGTATGGGCACTTTTCTTATTTTGTTGAATTCCGAAATTAATTCATAGTAGTGTGGATTCTGTTCACTAGTTACTGTTTGAATTCTGCAAGTTCCATCCACATGTGTAATTGAAGGTATTATATCTTTTTTATCTTCTAATACATCTACTGCATACATCATGAATGGGGACTCTTTTAACCCAGCCATATCGAACCAATCATGTACATATTCAGCTAAACATGATCCTGCAAATGGTCTGAACCATTCTCGTTTTTTTACTCTATTTACTAAATCTTTACCATTTTTAACGGTAGGATCGAATAAAATACTTCGATTACCTAAGGCTCTTGGTCCCGCCTCACTTCGACCTTGGTATAAGGCTACGATATTTTCTTTTGCGATTATCTCAGCTATATCTTTAGAAGTAGCATCAACTAAATTAAATCCAGTATAATCCACATCTTCATAGACTATGCTAATATCAGGTCCAAGATATAAGCTTTTTAATGGAGCTTTGGTAACATCACCTGTCAATTGTCTATAATACAATTGACAGGCACCCATAGTCTGTCCACCATCATGGCTAACGGGCTCATGATAAAATTGTACATTTGGGAATCTTTTTAAGAATCTGTAATTAGCAACACAATTAAGACCATATCCCCCAGCCATAACTATTTTATTTTTTTTACTTAATTCTAATGTTTTTTCAATTAAGTCTATCACTCGTCGCTCAGATGATTTTTGTACAGCATAAGCTAAATCTTTTCTATATTCACCTACTAATTTAGGATTTCCATGCCAAGCTTTATTATTTTCCGAATATTTTTTAGAAGTAACACTGGAAGTTACAATTTTATTGCCTCTTGGAAATCTTGGTTCTATAAAGTCTAAATTATTAAGTCTTCCATCACAAATAGATATATACGGATCAAATTTTCCATAAGAAGAAAGACCCATTGTTTTTCCTGCTTCTATTTCTGGAAATCCTAAATAAGCGGTCACTGCTTCATAACTTTTAACAATGCCGTGTGCCCTAGAGACTTCAATGATAGCATCATCTATTACACATTTAAAATCTTTTATATTATTGGTACCATAGCTAGCATAAAGTCTTTTACTATTGGCAGGATAATCTAAAGACCAAATTGATTCTACTTCCCAAGTATTATTATCTAGAAATTTTAAATACTGTTCTTCTTTAGTTCTACCACCATAGTATTTTAGATTATACCCATAATAATTCTTTTCTTTTAATAATTCATGTTGAATAAATGAACTATTTTTAAGTACGCTATGTGCATCACTGCCTGCGCCATCTACAATCAAAGCTGCTGCCGAATCAAAATTAGAATTGTAAAATGCTGTAAAAGCATGAATTAAATGATGATCAAGGCCTAGTACAACACATTTAAAAGGATAATATGGTTGTTTTTTAGGAATATATTTTTGATATATATCACCGTATATGTCATCTTCTGAAAAATTATCTCTTGTGTGGCATATTAGCAACGCATCAATGTGATCTGTATACTTATATGCCGTTTCTATGCCTTCAATAGGATTACCATCATATTTACTTTTAGTTAATCTTTCTTCTTCAACATAATATATTAAGTCAATATTATGATACAAAGCTGCCGACCCATTATGTCCGACATTTATAGCCAAAATCCACATGTTTGTCCTTATAACTTAATTGCTAATTTTTTAATATCAGGTAACCATAGATACGAAATATCTAGTCTTTGCATAGCAAAAATAGCGTCCTTTAATGTCTCTACTAAAGGCTCGTTTTCTACATGGAATCCTGTGTTTAAAAGTATTGGAATATTTTTTATGTTATTAAATTCCACGAGTAACTCATACAAATTTGAATTTTGATCATAGGTCACTGTTTGAAGTAAGCATGAACCATCTTTATGTACTACATTAGGAATCAACTGCTTTTTATTTTCTAAGACATCTACTGCGTACATCATATAAGGTGATTCTGTCAAACTTGCCATATCAAACCATTCATGGGAAAATTCTAACAAACAACTTGCCGGATAACCTTCAAACCATTTTCTATTTTTCAATTTATCAAGAGTTATTCTACCATTTGAGGTAGTAGGATCAAATAGTATACTTCTATTTCCTAATGCATTGGCTCCAAATTCGCTTCTGCCTTGAAATAATGCTACTATATTACCTTTCGCAATTAATTGCGATATTTCTTTTGCAGTTGAATCAACTAACTCAAACCCGTCAAAAACTGTATTGTTGTAGTCTGCGCTAGTTATAGGGCCAAGATATAAATTTTCTATTGATTTCTTAGAAATCTTGAAGTCAGTAATAGCACCAATTATATCTGCCCCACAGTGACTCATAGGATCATGGAAAAATTTTATTTTTGGAAATCTTTTTAAAAGTTTATAATTTATCCTGTAATTATAGTTAATTTTGCCTACCATAATTATTTGATCTTTGCAAGTGATTTCAATTGTTTTTTCAACAAGCTCACACACTCTATTAAATGCAACCTCTTGTACTGTATATGCTAAATCTTTTTTGTATTCATCCATAGCCTCAGCATTATAGTGCCAAGAATGATCTTCGGTATTTTTAAATAATTCTAGATCACCGACTTCTAAATAACCAGGTTTAGGAAAAATAATTTTTGCAATATTATTCAGTGTAATATTAGGATTTTCTTTCCCGTAAGCTGACAAAAACATCGTTTTTGTCATGTCATTTGGATGAAAATTTAAAAAGGTATTAACTGCTTCAAACAGATTAACTATTCCCGAAACTTTAGAAATTTCTACAAAATAGTCATCATCATGTAACATACTACCGGGGGATTCAACATTGTTGCTTCCGTAATTTCCATAAAATTTTTTGTATTTATTTAATGAATTTTTAGCCCATACTGATTCTAATTCCCACGAGTCTTTTTCTACGAAATCCTTAGGAACCAACATTATTTCCGCTACAGGAGTTGCATATCTAGGAAATTTTAAACCAGTTCCCGAAGCAGTTATGCATATAACTGCTGGGTCATTAAGAGATGAATTTTCTTCACCGGTCGCAACATGATTTTTATGATCTACAGAAAAATCTCTGAATTCAAGACTAGGAAATTTCAACTGCAGTTTCTTTCTGATCACACTGGCAAATGGATTTTCTCCAGTCCATGGAGATTTTTTAAAAGCGTCAACTATACGTAGATCACTCCTTAAATCTTCATTTATAATTTTTTTGATATAGGACCGTGATCCAGTAATTATTATAGTAGGAAATCCCTTTTCTTTTAACAAATTGTAATTTTTCTTAATGTGTTTGATTTCGTTAGATATCTCTTTGAAATATTCTACGGCTAAATTTATACCTAAATAAGGATGACCATCATTTCTAACCCTAGATAGTCTTTCTTCTTGAATAAGAAAGATAAGGTCGGTATTTCTAAATAAAGCCGTAACACCATCGGTGACATTAATGGCTAGAGTCCACATATAGTATCCATTTTCATTTCTTATTTATTGAAACCACTGTAATGCAAAAATATTAAATTTTTATTAGTTGTATGAAAACGGCAAATACATTCTATTTTGCATAAGATTAGAGTTTATCAAAGTTGTATAACCAACGTGGTGCATGTTACCAATTAATTTATTTACCTTATGTTTGTCAGTGAGCTTTAAGTTTTGAAGATAAAATTTGCATTCTTCTTCTGATAAAAAGAAAGGAATATTTTCATATCCATGAAATCCTAAACAAGCATCATACCCAGTTAAATATTCTGCACTAAATTCTATTCCTAATTCAATAGGAGCAAATTTTATACCATGTTCTTTTTCTAAATAATCTTTGTATATAATACATATGGATACATCTTCTGAATGCCAATAATTATCATCTTTTTTATTATAGAACTCTGTTGTAATTACCGAATCTTGTAACGCTTGTAATAGTTTCTTACTTCGCATAGAGAATCCACCGCCGCCTACAAACCAACCTGTTTTGATAATATCACATGCGTCTAGTAGCCCTTTTACAGGTGTATAATTAAAAGAAGTTGGTGACCCTATGTAATCATATTCAAAGTATTCGTCTTTCCAATATTTACCATTTACTCCAAACCCATCATATTGTGTAACCAATACATGAGTTGTATCAATATACTCATTTAAATTTTTAATTAAAAACGCTGAGTAATCAGGATAAGAGAACTGATCTCCTATATCAATGAATTCATACGGCCTACTTAAGTTAATTTTTTTATCTGAAAATACCTTAATTTTGCTTATAAGTGGAACTGCACTAATAGTTTTCTCTATAGAGAATTCCATTAGTGCATGATTAATGTTGCTAACAGTTACTAATGTTAATGTATTAGCCAATTAGTTTCGTAATCATCTTTACTTACGCCGCATTCAGGACACATAAAATCATCGGGCAATTCTTCCCAACGACCTTCAGTATTTTCATCATGGACATGACCGCATACTATACATACATGTTCCATTATTGTACCTCCTCTAGCATTTTTTGATAAGCACTAGCATGGCGTTCTTCAACTTTCTTCAAAGCCGCAAAACGTTTTTCTGCTTTAGCTAACACAGCCTTAAATTGTTCGGCATGTTCTCTGCTTTCTTCAATTTGACCCTTCATTTCTTGTTCAACTGCATGATTATGTTCCATTACAGCAGAACGATGAAATTCAGGATACATTGTAGTAAATTCATATGTTTCACCTTCAATAGCTTTTTCCAAGCATTCTTTTGTATTTGGTTTACCGATTAACAGTTCCAAATGACCCCATGCATGTAATAGTTCTTGATCTGCGGTATGTTCAAAATGTTTTGCAACATCTTCAAACCCTTCTTCACGGGCAATTTTCGCAAAATAGCGATATTTGATATGTGCTTGACTTTCACCAGCCAAAGCACTTTCTAGATTTTTAATTGTAATAGACATACATTCTCCTTGTGTGTGTACTGTTATTTATACAAATATTTTATCAATTTTAAATACTATTTGGATAGTAATAATTTTTTTTGTCGTTTAAAAAAACGCCCATCCATGAAATATCAATATGTTTTGATAATACTATATTTTTTTCTTTTTTAGAAGACAATTGGGTTATTTCTTTTGCTGAAAAATAATTGGAAATTTCTCTTGCAGTTGCGCCTTCATCAACCACATACCATGTATATTTATATGGGTTTTTATATAAACAAAACTCTGCATCTTTTTCATCTAAAAGCACATCAGCTATTATAATATCATCATCAGATGCTTCTTTTGGTTCTACATGTTTAACAGGAACAGATTTACTATATAAATTTAAAACAGCAAATTCCCCGTTAGATTTTAATT
>JAUKPQ010015364.1:0-13386 GCA_032273045.1 Chloridella minuta
AACTTTCCCACAACCTCCACAGTATACCAAGGTACCTCACCGTGGACCGTAACTGGCACAGTGGCTATTTCAAGCCTGCCGGAAGTTGAGATTAAAAACGATGTTGGCAATCCAATTCCAATTTCTGCTAACACTAGTCCTAATAGCAACAGCAACCCAATTTATGTTAATACAGGATTAGTTATACCTGCTGTATTTGATGGTGAGATTAAAAACGACTCAGGCAATCCTATTCCAATTTCCGCCAATACTAGTCCTAATAGTGCATCAAATCCTTTGTATGTCGATACAGGAATTGCTACTGTAGAATTTGGTGGAACAACACTTGACGCATTTGGAAGAATGCGAGTAAGTAATCCTCATACATTATTTGATGGCGCACAACGTTATAGAGATGATCCGTTTAAGTGGGATCAATCAGATAGTGGTGGTGCTACATCTACTTTTCTTACTAACGAAAGTTCTGTGCTAATGTCAGTATCAGGCAATGGTGATTCCTCCATTAGACAAACGAAATCGGTATTTGCCTATCAACCTGGAAAAAGTCTATTAACACTAGCAACCTTTGTTATGAATACCCCAACAGCAGGATTGCGACAACGTGTCGGACTATTCGGGGCGCAGAATGGAGTTTATTTCGAGGTAGATGGCACATCTGTAAATCTAGTCATAAGAAAATACACATCAGGTTCTGTAGACGACACCACAGAAAAATTTGCTCAAGCGAACTGGAATGGTGATAAACTGAATGGTACCGGACCAAGCGGTATTACTTTAAATGTAGCCACGGCACAGATTTTCTGGTGTGATATTGAATGGTTAGGCGTAGGATCGGTACGATGCGGATTTATTATTGATGGGCAGTATATTGTATGTCATACATTTCATCATGCTAATAGAGCAGGATTTAACAAAGTTTATATGACTACCGCTACATTATCCGTAAGATATGAATTGACAAGCACTGGCGCAGCTGGAACTATGAGAGCCATATGTTCTACTGTAATGTCTGAAGGCGGATATATGAATCGTAGTATTACTCGTAGTGCTGGTACAAGTCTAACAGGCAAGAATCTTAGTGACACAGTGTTTAGACCTTTAGTGTGTATCAGACTGAAATCAGCCAATATTGAATCTGTAGTGGTTCCTGTTAAGTTCGACTTATTTGGATTACAACAAGCGGCTTTTTCATATCGTATTATAGTAAATCCAACATTAACTGGTGCTAGTTGGGTGTCTTCAGGATCTGATAGTTCAGTCGAATATGAAATTTCAGCAACAGCATTATCAGGTGGTACTGTTATTGATCAAGGCATTTTTGTGGGGTCTAATAAAGGAGGCAGTGCCTCTATTACCTCTAATGAAGTAGATTTTAGTCAACAGATAGGTCGCACTATAGCAGGGGTCAGTGATATATGGTGCTTAGCCGCTATAGCTACCACAACTAATGATGATGCAGTTGGTATGGTAACTTGGCAAGAACACATTTAAGCTATTCACTATTGTAATACCGGGTATACCCAAATGTGTATGTACATCTGTGTGATAATGTGATAAATATAGTTGGTTGTTAATGGAAACAACCAACACATCACAGAGGTTAACATGACTAATACATTCGCACTTTCTCAAAACATTGTTGCAAAAACTTACTATTCAATTCAATCTTTCATTTCTGATATGTTAGAATATAAAACTAAAAAGCAAATGATCCGTGATACTATGAGAGAACTTAATGCTTTGACTGATCGTGATCTGCAAGACATTGGTCTTTCACGTTATGACATTGAAATGATTGCAATTGAACATGCAAAACTAATCAATAACAAATAACTCAATAAATCTGTATTGGGTCGAAAAAAGGCGGGCTTAATGCCCGCTTTTCTTTTTTATAAATACTATTAATGTAGTAAGGCTACGGCAAACCTATCAATGGAGACAAAATGAAACTTGATAAAAAGACACCTTCTAAGAAGGCTGATAAAACAAATAAAGATCTTGTTAAGAATACAATTGAAATCAATCCCACATTAAAAGAAGCTTCCGGTAAAACTGCCGTTATTGCGTGGGGTCGCATGAATCCAATTACTGTTGGACATGAGAAGCTTGTCGACAAAGTTCTTGAAATTGCAAGAAAACAAAAAGCAGATCCTCTTATCTTTTTATCACATACACAGGATCCAAAAAAGAATCCACTTTCATATGAAGATAAAATTGATCTTGCCAAATCAGCATTTGGTAATATCATATATAAGTCAACTGCAAAAACAATTATTGATGTGATGAAGCAACTTCAGACTCAATATGATAATGTTATCCTTGTTGCTGGTCAAGACAGAATCAATGAATTCCAAGCACTTCTAACAAAATATAATGGCAAAGAGTATAACTTTGACTCAATCTCAGTAGTATCGGCTGGTGAGCGTGACCCTGATGCTGATGATGTAACAGGTATGTCTGCTTCAAAGATGCGTGCCTTGGCCCTCCAAGGCGATCAGGCAGCATTTATAAAAGGTCTTCCTAAAAAGTTACAAGCACATGGCGAGGATGTTTATAAACTTGTTCGTGCAGGTATGCGAATTGCTGAAGGTCTCGAACTTGAAGAAGCAGTGTTGACCATTGCACAAAGACTTAAGAGAGCACAACTTCTTCGTAGAATTGAACCAAAACTTAAAGTTGCTAGAATGAGAGCAGCAAAGAGAATGGCGGGTCAACCAAAGTTGATAAATCGTGCACGTAAGAAAGCAATTGAACTAATTCGTGCTAGAGTTGCTGGTGAAAAGGGTGTTAATTATCACGAATTGACGGCAAGTGAAAGAATCCAAATTGATAAGTTAGTTGACAAACGCAAAAAATCAATTGGTAAGCTTGCGGCAAGATTACTTCCTACTGTAAGAAAAGCTGAAATGATTCGTTTTCAACATGTAATGAATGGCAATGTTCAAGCAACTAAAGTGAATGAATCATTTGAATCTTTCATAGAAGCATCAATGGCTGATACCAAACCAAAGAAAAGATTCCATGATCTATTCAAAAAAGACAAATCTGTAAAGTTTGATAAAAGATTCAAATTCAATCGTCATGTCAATGAACAACTAGAAACTGATCTTGAGTTGCTAGAACTTATTGATGAAGCATTTGAAGAATTTAAACTACAAGAACAAAAAAGTATGTCTGCACTATTAAAGAAAGCAGAACATGCAAATGTCGACTTTGATATTGTATTATCAGTATATAATGAAGGTCTTAATGAAGAACATGGCAATCATTTAACTGATGAGCAACATGCATTTAACAAAGTAAATAACTTTGTTGCTGAGGCTTCAACAAGAATGCCACATCTATTAAATCCTGGATTACCACTTAAACATCAATTAGTACATGGATTGACACACCGTGATCTTGATCAAGATGGTGATGTTGATGCATTAGACAAAATTACACCTTCTGATATTGATGGTCTTGAAAAAGGCATCTATAAAAAAATGATGAAAAAGTATGCTGGGGAAAAGAAACATACTGCTGCTGGTAAACCTGCATATGAGTCTGCTGATAAACCTGGTCTGTGGGCAAACATTCATGCTCGCCGTAAAAAAGGTCTGCCACCTAAAAAGCCTGGTGAAGAAGGTTATCCAAAAACTTTGAATATTGATGAAGGTGTGAATGACCCATCAATCTTTAAAGCAGTATTTCTTGCAGGTGGACCTGGATCTGGTAAATCATTCATTGTAGGTAAGACTGCATTGACAGCACTTGGTTTTAAAGTAATCAATTCAGATGATGTTTTTGAAAGAGCATTAGCTAAGGTTGGTCTTAAACCAACTCCAGAAGACATCTATTCAACATTAGGTCAACAGACAAGAGACCAAGCAAAGATTGTTACTGGCAAGAAAATGGAATTGGCAATTTCTGGTCGTCTTGGTCTTGTCATTGATGGTACTGGTAAAGACTATGTAAAGATTGAAAAGCAGGCTGACAAACTTCGTGCTATTGGATATGAAGTTGCAATGATCTTTGTTAACACAGACCTTGATACTGCATTGACTAGAAATAGAATGAGATCTCGTTCACTTCCAGATGATGAAGTATCTGCAATGTGGAAAGATGTTCAAAAGAATCTTGGTAAGTTCCAAAATTTCTTCCGTCAGAAGATGTTTATTATTGACAATTCAGAAGGTTCTAATTATGAAGGTGCTGTGCTATCAACCTATCGCAAAATTGCTGGTTGGTCTAAAACAAAACCTGAAACTAATGCAGCTAATGATTGGATCAAAGCACAGACCATGAAAGAAGAAGCACAACTTAATGAATTCTTACGCCAAGTGAAGAATCCAGAAGGAAAAACTAAATGGGCTCTTGTTTCAAAAACAACTGGCAAACCATTGGAATATTATGATGGTGAAGGTAAACCATCAGATGCATGGGTATCAAAAGTTGAACGTCGTGTACATTCATTCAAAGAACAATCTGGTGCTGGTGACTGGGGAACTGATAAGTTAACCAAAAAATTCAAAAAAGATACACCAAAGCAATCTGTGAATGAAGCATTTGAAAATCTGCTGAATGAAGAAACTCAATGTGCACTTATTACTCAAGCAGACATTCGTGAACTTGAAAAGTTTGCAGATGATCTATTGGCAAAATATGGTATTGATATTGAGTTTACAAAACATTTTGGTGATCGTATGTCTGATGAACGTAATACACCATGTATCAATGTAAAAGAACTGAAAGACTTCTTCCGTAAAGTATATGCAAATGCAGGCGCAAAGATTAAAGGTAATGTTGGTCTTGAAGTTATTATTAAAGATATGCAAAAGTCCTTAAATATGCCTGTTGTAATTGATCGTAAACAAGGTGAGGTCGAGGTTACATTTAAAACTATTATGCGTAAGAAGAACTTTACATCACCAAATAAAACAGTACAATATTAAGGATAATAAAATGAGTTTTGAACTAAAAAAAGAACATGTGAGTGATATGCTTCAAGGAAATAAGAATATTGATACATGGTATAACGCCATGGTCAATATTTTTCCTAAGTATGAAATCAACACACCTAATCGTGTTGCAGGATTTATTGCTCAATGTAAACATGAATCATTGAACTTTACTGTGCTTGAAGAAAACCTAAACTATACTGCTGCTCAACTTGAAAAGACATTTAGTAAATACTTTTCAAAAGCTGATCGTAATGCGGTAGACTATGCAAAACAACCAGAGAAGATTGCTAATCTAGTCTATGCTTCACGTATGGGTAATGGTGATACTGCTTCAGGTGAAGGTTATAAATTCCGTGGTCGTGGTATCATTCAACTTACTGGCAAAGAAAATTATACTAACTTTGGTAACTCAATTGGTAAATCAGCTGATCAAGTAATTGAATATCTTAAAACACTTGAAGGTGCTCTTGAATCAGCTTGTTGGTATTGGAACTCTCGTAAGATCAATGCAGCATGTGATGCTAATGATATTACCAAAATGACTAAACTTGTGAATGGTGGTACTATTGGTCTTGCTGATCGTAAGAAACATTATGATCATAATCTTACAGTACTTGTCGGAACTACAAATGTCGTTTCCATAAAAAAGACAACAACATCTAGTCTTGATCTTACCACGGTATTAAATGTTGGATCTACCGGTGATACTGTAAAAGCACTTCAGACAAAACTTGGTCTGAATGCTGAAGGTACATATGAATTAAGAACAAAGCGTGCTGTAAAAGATTGGCAAGCCAAAAATGGAATTACTGCTGATGGTGTGGCAGGACCTGTAACCCTTAAAAAACTTCTAGGATAATCAAATGAAAAAGTTTAATGAATTTGTCACAGAAAACGCATTTAATCAATTAGGTCAAAAGAAACCTGTTGGCGACACATTACCTACCCCAGCAAAAGGTGTAGTTCCTAAACACGGCAAAAAATTTAAAGAAGGTGATAGTGTCATCCCTCACACAGGACCACATGCTGGAGAACGTCATGTGGTAACCAGTTCTAGAGCGGGTGGTGTGAACATGGTCTACAGAGGAAAAAGCGGTAATGACAAATACAATAGCATTACTGTAAGAGCAAAACATGAACATTTATCACCTTACATAAAGTCGGTCGCAGAAGCTTATGTCGGTCAAGCCGTTAATTCAGCAGACAAAAAAGTTATTAAAGCAACTGGACCTGACGGTAAAGCATACTGGAAAAAAATTCCTGCCAAGCGCAATCTGACTCAAGAACAAGCAGAGTATGATGAAGATACTGAAATGACTCGTACTGAACTTAAGATTGCAATCAATTCTGCAAAAGAAATTCTTGATATGATGGATGATGGTGTTGAAATTGAAAGATGGCAAGTTAGTGAAATCGTCACAGCATCTGATAGTCTAGCAACTGTATATCAAAACTTATGTGCAGATAATGATTATGAAGATGATTCAGAAGAAGATGACTCAGAGGAAGACTATGCATGAAATCATTTAAACTTTTCTTAGAACATCCTAATTGCGGAACCCCAGATTGCTGTGGTCAATGCAATGAAGAATTAGTGATTGAAGAAGCAGAACATGAAGGCAAAAAGGTCAAACTGAATGATCCTATTCGCACTTCTGAAAATCCAAATCACAAGTTTAAAGTCTATGTGAAAAATGATAAAGGCGAAGTTGTTGTAGTTCGCTTTGGTGATCCAAACATGGAAATCAAACGTGATGATCCAGCTAGAAGAGCTTCATATAGAGCAAGACATAATTGCGATAATCCGGGCCCAAAATGGAAAGCAAATTATTGGTCTTGTCAACAATGGCGTGCAAGTGCCAAAGTAAATAACTAATAAATACTTAAAACAATAACATAGGAGTTAAAAATGAAACTAGACCCAGTAAATCTAAAAGCACTTAAAGGTCCACATTCAAGTGCTAAAGACAAAGACATCAACAATGATGGTAAAGTAAACTCATCTGATGAGTATCTACATAAGCGTCGTCAGGTTGTTTCAAAGGCACTTGGTAAGTTGAAAGAAGCTGCTCTTGAAGAAAAGAAACTTACCGCTAAAGCTGTAAAGAATGCGCTTGCTTCAGCTAAGGCAAAGCCAAAAGAGACAGTATCACTTAAGAAACCTCCTTTCAAAATGGAAGAAGTTGATCTTGATGAATCTCGTCAGGGAGTTAGAGTAGATAAAAAGAACTATTATTGGGGTAAGATGGTTATTGTCCACGATGGTACCCGCAAACCATTCCCACTACACCCTGAACATCAGGAAAAAATTAAGAACTTGAAGGATGGTGAATCTACAACATTCACTCGCATTAAAGCTAAAGTTCACCGTGAAGGTGATACTGTTCATCTACAACGTGCTAATTCAGACAGAAAGACTTCTGTCCCATATAGCCACTTTGCAGAATCAGCTGATCTTGATGAGGCTGCAAAAAAAGACTGGGATTATACAAGCGAAGCACATGCCCTTCGTAAGCAGGCAGAAGATGCAGGTATTAAAATCATTAGGAAAGAGAAATATGTAAGTGGAAAGAAAGCTTATGGTCCTAGAATGCCACGCAAGGCTAATGTTGAAGCATTAACACGTGCTTTAGAGGACTTAAAAAATGGTAAAACGGTACACCCTGTAGAATATTGGGTAGGATAATCAAATGATTACTTTTAAAACACTACTTGAAACTCTTGATGAAGCTAAGAAACCAAAACCAGGTCACAATTCTATGGTAATGGCAAAGAATATCAGTAAAGTTCTTGCGGCTGTGAAGAAAGAAGAAGTTGAACTTGATGAATCGGAAGCAGCTTATAAGAAAGCTGATCGTGATGAAAAGCGTAAAGCTGGAACTGGCGAATACTTTGTAACTAATCACGAAGGAAAGAAAACTCACAGTACACCTTTCAAAACTTCAGATCAAGCAATCTCTCATGCAAATGCGCAAGAAGATAAGACTGGACGTGTGCATACCGTTCATCATATCAAGAATGGTAAGATTCAAAAGCAATGGCAGTATTCTGATAGTGCTGGAAGATTTGCGCCGTATAGTGATCATGCTGGACAAACTACAAATATCCACGAAGAAATTGTATCAAGCAAAGACTCTACTATTAAAGCAGTGAAACCAAATGTTAGCAATAACAATGCAGTTACAACAATTGCAGATGTAAAGCCATTGCGTATGAAATTATCACAATTCAGAAAACAAGAATAATTATAACCCAATAAAGGAGAACCGAAATGGCACTATGGGGGAATAAAGACACTAAGTCTGTAACAGGAACAGTTGCTGTTACAAACTCTTCTGTTACAGTAACTGGTACAAGCACTGCATTTACAACTGAACTCAAGGTCGGTAATTCACTTGTTATTGCAACTGTGCCTTATGGTATTGTAGCAATTGCAAATACTACATCTTTGACACTTGCAAGTGTTTATGCTGGTACAACTGCAACTGGTCTTACAGTAACTGCAAATGAGTCACCTGCATATATTATGAATGGTGATAAGGTAAATGTTTTTGGTGTTGATACAACAGAAGCTGCTGAAAATCATTCCATGCACGCTGGATGGGTTTTACAAACAACTGGTACTGGTGGTCGTGCTGGTCGTATTCAATATGAAACACTTGTTGCTATGGGTACTATTTCAGGTGATGCTGAAGATGTTGCATTCCCAGATGCAACTATTACTATTGGTACTCAACCAGTTAACCGTTCAGTTACTGCACCTGCTGCAACAACATTTGCGGTGGTGGCAACAGCAACACAAGGTGCATCACTTACATATGCATGGGAAGTATCTACAAACGGTGGTACTGTTTGGGCTGCAGCGTCAGGTGGTGTTTATACAAACAACACAACTGCAACATTGAATATTTCAAACTCAACAGGTCTAACAGGTTACAAGTATCGTTGTAATGTATCCGCTACCGGTGCAATTACTAAGACAACTTCAGTAGTAACACTAACTGTAGCTTAATAAATATACCGAGAGGGGAATCAGTTCCCCTCTTATTTTTATAATAACATATGGTACCCATAATGATTTTAGACGAAAAATCTTTTTTAATATATGCGGCTAAACATTATGATCTAAAACGATCCTCGGGTATTGAAGAATTCTATGATGATTTGAAACGGTTTCAATATTTGAAAAGGCTTTTCAAGCGCTATGAAGAAGACAATGATATTAGACTCAGACTTATTTTGAATCATGTAATTGTACTATATAATTGCTTTGGGATTGCTGCTACAAATATGTTGTTTTTTAAGTTAAAAGAACATCATAAATATCTAAAACCATTTGTTGTCTTTTTAAATTATATGCCTGATAGTATAGAATATGAAAATGAAATTGTATTAAGCAGTGATATACCAATGGATCAACACATAATAGAAGAATTGAGAAAAATATGATCGACCTATATCTTGTATATCAGTTCCTTAAAAGATTAACCACATCTTTTGATTCGTGGAATGCCTATAAGACAGGTGTTATTAATGATAAAGGTGATATTCTCATCAAGAAACAAAACAGATCACGTGAACAAAATGACTCATTTGGCAAATTTGACCTTATGATTCTAAAACTCAAGAAATTATTAGCTAAACTTCCTGGTGGTTCTACCAAATTAGCATCATACGCTGCAGCATTATGGCTTATTAGAGAGAATAATGAGTATGCTGATGAAGTACTAATGGAACAACAAATAGTAACATATATGCATTATATCAAAGAGAATGTAGATGTCAACAAAAAGTTTGACTTAATCTTTGAGGATGGTATTGTCAATTCTGCAGGTGCTGGTAATATTGCTGGTATTGGTGTTGGACCAAAGGGTGAACCTGGTATGCCAAAAGCACCAGTTCTTAATCGCTATAAGAAAAATAATATGATGACATTAAAAGGTAAAGTATAAGATGGGTATGAAGTTTGCCGCTATACTAGGTGCGTTATTATTGGCGATGTCAGCATCATTCTATTGGTACTATAATGATACACAATCAAGAATGTCAATATTATTGCAGAATAATGCTAAACTTGAAATTGCAGTACAGACAAATGAACAGGCTATTGCAAGTTTGAAATCTAATATAGTATCTTCAAACGCTGAATTGACACGTATAAATAAATCGTTTGCTGCTGCAAGAGCAGAAAATAATCAATTAACAGATAGACTAGCAAAACACGAATTTGGGTTGCTAGCCGCAACTAAACCAACTTTGGTTGAAGGTATTATCAATAATGCTTCATCTAAAGCTTTAAGATGTTTTGAAATAGTAAGTGGTAGTCCACTCACAGATAAAGAAATGGATGCAAAAGATGCTAAATCGTTTAACAGTGAATGTCCTTGGTTGTGGGTTAGTGTTACTCCTTAGTGCTTGCGCATCACAACCTAAAACAATTCAAATTTCATCTAAACCTATTGATAAGCCAGCTTTAGTTCTACCAACTGCTGATGTATTAAATCTTCGTGATGTAAAATGGATTGTGATTACACCTGAAAATGCCGATCAAGTTATGAAAAGTTTAACAGCTAGTGGTGGTAAGATAGCAGTTTTTGCTCTTACTGATAAAGGATATGAAAATCTTTCCTTGAATATTAATGATTTAAGAACATATGTAAAACAAATGCAGTCTATTATAGTTGCATACGAAGGATATTATAAAGATTCTAATAGTGCATTAGACGCAGCTAATGCTAAAATAGAATCCGCCGGTGCTGAGGCTAAAATAAATACGACTCAACCACGCAAAAAAATATTTGGAGTGTTCTAAAATGTCAGACGCAGCAGACGAAAAACGATTAGATCGTATTGAAGAAAAAATTGATAAACTATCAGAAGCAATGGTACTTATTGCTAGAACCGATGAAAAATTGGTTGGTATGGAGCAAAAGTATGGTGCACAATATGAGCGTATGAATAGATTCTCTTTAAAAATTGATGAACTTGAGAGACAAGTCATGCTTAACGCACAAGTGACACGTAACATATCCACACTATTTTGGATTTTGGTTACAGCAATGTCAGGTGCTATAGCAACTATGTTCATACAGATTTACAACTAACGATTATTTTGGTTGACATTTATCTCACCGATGGTATAATGAATTAATGGTTCAATATATTATAGGAGACAATAATGCATTACATTGACTATAAGTATGTGAATATGTTATCGGTTAAACTTGATAGGTTTACGGTAAAGTCAACCAATCCATATAAGGTAAACTTTAGGTGTCCTATCTGTGGTGATAGTCAAACATCTAAAACAAAGACACGGGGATGGATCCTTGAAAAGGATAATAAAGCCATGTTCCATTGTTTTAACTGTAGTACAAGTCTTGGTCTAAAAAATCTATTACGATCAATTGACATTAATCTATACAACAATTATATTATTGACTTTAAAATGGATCTAGGTCAGGTTGTTAAAGAAGAGATTAAGTCTCCTATTGATACACTTGTTCATAAGGTACCACAGTTTAAAAAAGCTAATTCACCATTACTTAAAATTAAAAAAATCAGTCAGCTGCAACCAGATCATCCTGCCAAAAAATATGTAGAGAATCGTAAGATTCCAACCTCCAGTCACTATAAACTATATTATACGCCAAAGTATAATGCATGGGTGAATACTATTCTTCCAGGTAAATTGAATGATAAAATGGATGAACCAAGACTTGTCATTCCATTCATTGATAAGAATGGTATTCTAATTGGATTTACTGGTAGGTCCTTTAAGAAAGATGGCCTACGGTATCTTACCATAATGCTTGATGAAAGTAAACCAAAAATCTTTGGTCTGAATACTGTTGACTTTACACGAACATATTATATCGTCGAAGGACCTATTGATAGTCTCTTTATTGACAATGCGATTGCAACTGGTGATGCAAGTGGTGGCGATTTGGCACTAGAGAACACAGAGAATGCCGTATATGTATTTGATAATGAACCAAGGAATAAACAGATCTGTGATCGGATGGAAAAACTGTTAGACAAAGGCTATAAATTGTGCATTTGGCCAACTAATTTGGTTGACAAAGACATAAATGATATGATATTATCTAATTTGGATGCTAAATCTATTATCGAGAAGAATATATATAGTGGTTTGGTAGGCAAACTACAACTTAGTTATTGGAGAAAATGTTAATGAAGGTGAACCTATTTGCTTATTCACAACCTGTTAAAGATCGTATCATCGGCCTAGATGATATTCAAGATATTATTGCTTATTGTGCTAAAGTATCAAATCCACAATTCCAAACAAACTTTGAAACATCTGAAAAACTATTAAAGTATCTTATTGCAAATGCTCATTGGTCTCCATTTGAAATGGTTTCAGCTACTATTGAGATTGAAACAACACGTGATATTGCTCGACAAATACTTCGTCATAGGTCATTTGCATTCCAAGAGTTTAGTCAACGCTATAAAGAAGTTGATGCTTTAGGTGAAGCATTTGTTATCCGTGAAGCACGTTTACAACATCCAACTAATCGTCAAGACTCAATTGAAACAGACGATGAAGAATTGCAGCATCAATGGGCTGCAGCACAACAAAGTGTGATTGACCATTCTAAAAAAGCATATGATTGGGCACTAAAGAATGGTATTGCTAAAGAGGTTGCACGTTCAGTTCTACCAGAAGGCAATACTGTGTCACGCCTATATATGCAAGGTACTATTCGTTCATGGATTCATTATATTCAACTACGTTCTGCTAATGGAACACAAAAAGAACATATGGAACTAGCAGTGGAAATTGGTAAAGCTATTGCTGAGATTTTTCCACTTTCGAAACAAATCACACATTAATAACGAGGACAAACATGCTTTTCGAAGAACAAATTTCACGAAAGCCTGATCTGTATCCATGGACTAAACAGTTTGTGGATGCAATTTGGCAAGGGTTTTGGACGCCAGATGAGTTCAATTTTAGATCTGATTATTCACAATTTAAATCTGATCTAACACCCGAAGAGCAACAAGTCATTGTTCGTGCATTGAGTGCAATTGGTCAAATTGAAGTTGCTGTCAAAACATTCTGGGCAAACATTGGCGATAAGATGCCACACCCATCAATTCGTGATCTAGGTTATGCTATGGCTAATTCTGAAGTCATTCATAATCTTGCATATGAAAAACTACTTGATGTTCTTCACCTGACACATATCTTTGAAGAGAATATGAACGAGGAAGTGATTAAGGGTCGTGTTAACTATCTTCGTAAGTATTTGAAAAAAGCATATTCTAACGACAAGAAGCAATATATCTATTCTATTATTTTGTTTACACTGTTTGTTGAAAATGTTTCTCTTTTCAGTCAGTTCTATATTATCATGCATTTCAATCGGAACAGAGCCGTTCTCAAAGATTGCGCACAACAAGTTCAATATAC
>JAUKPQ010015375.1:0-13381 GCA_032273045.1 Chloridella minuta
GCCGAAATCCGCGCCCGCGTCGAAGCACTGGCGACCCAGGTCGGTCTCCAGCATGAACTGCTGGACCGCTTGCCGCACCAGCTGTCGGGCGGGCAGAAGGCGCGTGTCGGTATTGCACGGGCCATTTCCACCAAGCCCGAACTGCTGATTCTGGACGAACCGACCGCCGCGCTGGATGTATCGGTGCAGGCTGTCGTGCTCAATCTGCTGGCGGATCTGAAAGCTGAATTCGGCATGAGTTATCTGTTTGTCAGCCATGATCTTGAAGTGGTGCGTCTGCTTTGTGACCGCGTGATCGTGATGCGCGCCGGCTCGATTGTTGAATCCGGTCTGACGGCGCAGGTATTGTCGGCGCCACAGGCGGAATACACCCGCGAACTGCTCTCGGCGATTCCGCGGCCGGCACATCTGCCGGCTCATGGCGCGCCGGTGGCCGAGGCGGTGCGCGCATGAATTCGCCGCTGACCATTGCCGACATCAACACTGCGGTTGCCGCCGGCGGCTTCGATGCGGCGGAGTTCCTGCGAGCCCGCTGGCAGCAGCTGTATCGCAGCAACGAGCAACAACACGATCCGGCGTGGATCAATCTCGCGACGGCTGCGCAACTGGAAGCCCAACTGACCGTACTGGCGCAGCGCGATCCGGCTGAATGCCCGCTCTATGGCGTGCCCTTTGCGGTGAAGGACAATATTGATGTCGCCGGCTGGACGACGACCGCGGCCTGTCCCGAATTCGCCTATATCGCCACCGAAACCGCGCATATCGTCGCGCGCCTGATGCATGCCGGGGCGGTGCTGCTCGGTAAGACCAATCTCGATCAGTTCGCCACCGGGCTGGTCGGTACACGTTCGCCGTACGGTGCCGTGCCCAATACCTTCAGTGCACAGCATGTCAGCGGCGGTTCCAGTTCCGGCTCGGCGTCGGTCGTCGCGCGCGGCATGGTGGCCTTCGCACTCGGCACCGATACCGCAGGTTCGGGTCGTGTGCCGGCGGGATTCAATAATCTGGTGGGGCTGAAGCCGACGCCCGGCCTGTTCAGCACCGCCGGTGTGGTGCCGGCCTGCCGCACGCTGGACTGCGTGTCTCTGCTGACCTTGACCGCGGCAGACGCAGCCAGTCTGCTCGCGGTGGTTGCCGGACACGGTGCCTTGAGTCCTGCGGAACCGCATTTCAATCATCCGCCGCAGCCGCGTTATGCCTTTCCCGAAAAACTGAATGTCGGCATTCCGCATTCGCCGTTTTTCGTCAGTGAAGATTACCGCAAGCTATATGACAAGGCCTGCGAACATCTGGCGCGTCTGCAATGCTCACAAGGTGCTTTTGACCTGAAGCCGTTTTCCGATGTCGCGACGCTGCTGTATCAGGGACCGTGGACGGCGGAGCGTTATGCCATTGCCGGGGCGCTGATCGGGCAGGGCGGTGCGGGCATTGATCCGGTGGTGGCCGAAGTGATCAACGCCGGCCGCAATTATTCCGCAGTCGATACCTTCAACGCGATCTACCGCGTGCGTGAACTCGAAGTGCAGACGCGCCATGTCTGGGATGAGTTCGACGTGCTGATGGTGCCGACAGCGCCGAATCTGCCGACACTGGCCGAACTGGCGGCGGCGCCGATCGTGCGCAACAGCGAGCTCGGCACCTATACCAACTTCGTCAACCTGCTGGGCTTGTCGGCGGTGGCCGTGCCTTTCGGCTTTACCGCGGAAGGCCTGCCCTTCGGTGTGACCTTTATTGCCCGCGGCGGCTGCGACTGGGCGCTCGCTGAACTCGCCGCGCGCTGGCAGCGCTCGCTGGGCTTGCCGCTGGGCAAGACGCTGCGGCCGCTGCAGGACGGCGATACCCGCATTGCCGCCACACCGCCGGGGGCGATTCCGCTGGCGGTGGTCGGCGCACATCTCGCCGGCATGCCACTGCATCATCAGTTGAGCGAGCGCGGTGCACGATTGCGTGCGCGTACCACCACCGCAGCGCATTACCGTCTCTATGCGCTCAAAGGTACGCAGCCGCCGAAGCCGGGTCTGGTTCGCGATGCCAAAGGCGCGGCGATTGAAGTCGAGGTTTATGACATGCCCGCCGAAAGCCTGGGTACTTTTCTCGCCGGCATCCCGGCGCCGCTGGGCCTGGGCGCTATAGAACTGGCCGATGGTCAGTGGGTCAACGGATTCATCTGCGAGCCTTGTGCACTGGACGGGGCCGAAGACATCACTGACTGGGGCGGCTGGCGGAATTTCCTCGGGGCAGATGTTGTGGCGACAGGCAATGTGGCTGCAGGTAAAGTGGCGGCAGGCAAACCCATGCAGAAGCGCGCCTGAACATGGCCGAAGTGGTGAACATCAGCAAGGATGAAGGCAGTCTCGCCGATCAGGCCTATGCGCGGATCAAGAAGCGCATATTTGATTTCGACCTGATGCCCGGAGACCGCCTGTCCGAATCCGAGCTCGCGCAGCAGATCAAGGTCAGCCGCACGCCCTTGCGTCAGGCCCTGCAACGCCTGCAGCACGAAGGCTTTGTTGAAGCCATGCCCAAGGTCGGCTGGCTGGTGCCGCCGTTGAGCTTTGAGAAATTCGACGAGCTCTATGACTTCCGGGTGTTGATCGAATGTTTCGCGGTGCGCGAACTGTGCGCTGCGGCCGAAGAACGCCCCGAGCTCGGCGGATTGGCAAAAATCTGGCTGGTCGATGAGCAGCACCGTCTGCAGGACCCGCTGGAAGTCGGCCTGCTCGATGAAGCTTTCCACATGCGCATCGTCGAATCCACCGGCAACCATGAAATGCTGCGTACCTACCGTGAAATCACGGAACGCATGCGCATCATCCGCCGGCTCGACTTCACCAAGACCGACCGCATTGCCGCCACCTACGGCGAACACGGCCAGATTCTCACCGCGATCCAGCGCCGCCGCGTCGATGAAGCCCAGCGCCTGCTGACCGCGCACATCGAACAAAGCAAACTCGAAGTGCGCAAGATCACTCTCGACATGCTCTATCAGGCGCGCAACCGCAGCCGCGCCGCGCGCGAGGAAGTCCCCCGCAGCTGACGCCGGCGTTCCCGTCGCGAAATCAGTCCAGATGCTGAGCGACGCTGCAAGACTGCTGCAGCGTGCGTGATAACATCTTTTCGACTTTTCCCCGGGAGTAATCACCATGAAGTCGCTCATTCTGGCCGGCTGCGCCGCCGCCTTGGCCATCAGCACCGTCGCCGCCGCGCAGGACAAGGCTGCCGCCGCCTACCCCGGCAAGCCGATCCGCATGATTGTTCCGTTTGCCGCCGGAGGCGGACTCGACATCACCGCGCGGCTCATCGGCCAGAAGCTCACCGACAAATGGGGGCAGAGCATCGTCGTGGATACGCGGCCCGGTGCTGCGACCATCGTCGGCACCGAAATTGCCTCGAAGGCCGTTCCCGATGGTTACACGCTGCTGATGATCACCACGACTTTTGCGATCAACCCCAGCCTTTACGCCAAGCTGCCCTATGATCCGCTGAAAGATTTCACCCCGGTCACCCAGCTCAATTCCCAGCCCAATATCCTCGTCGTCAGTGCCGGCGCGCCGGTGTCCACGGTGAAAGACCTGATTGCGCTGGCGAAATCCAAGCCGGGTGAACTGACCTTTGCCACGCCGGGTGCAGGCTCCGCGCCCCATCTGTCCGCGGAGCTGTTCAAGAAAACCGCCGGCATCGAAATGATCCATGTGCCCTACAAAGGTATCCCTCCGGCGATCACTGATGTCATCGGCGGCCGCGTCACCATGTTGTTTACGACGACCATCTCCGCAGCGCCGCATATCAAGGCCGGCAAGGTGAAGGGCCTCGCACTGACCAGCGCCAAACGCCTCGACAACATGCCCGGCGTGCCGACCATCGGTGAAACGCTGAAGGGTTATCAGGCCGAAGCCTTCCAGGGACTGATCGCGCCCTCAGGCGTGCCGCGCCCGATCATTGAAAAACTCGGCCGCGAAATTGCCGCCATCGTGCAGTCGCCGGAAATCGGCAAGACCTTTGAAGCTTCCGGTGCCGTCGCAGTCGGCAGCACGCCGGCCGAATTCGCCGCATTCCTGAAGACCGAAACCATGAAGTGGGGCAAGGTCATCAAGGATGCCGGCATCAAGCTCGAACAGTAATTGTTCGGTAATCCCCTGATTGTTTTGATCGTTCATCAACGTCCTGAAAGGAAGACACCATGCCGCTTGCACAGCTTTATCTCGCCGAAGGCCGCACTCCGGAACAAAAGAAAGTCCTGATCGAAAAAGTGACCCAGGCTTTTGTTGATGCCCTGGGGTCCAAACCCGAGACTGTCTCAATCATCGTGCAGGACATCCCCAAGAACGCCTGGGGTACCGGCGGAAAAACACTCGCGGAACGCGGTTAACCGTCACCGGCGGTTAACCGTCACAGCAGCAGGAGAAGCGTCATGGCAGAGAAAAAACGCGCAGTCAAAATGGCCGTTCCGGCCCCGAGCTTCCGGCCCAATCTGGTCGGCCGCAATCAGGCCGCGTCGGCCGGTCATTACCTCGCTACGCTGGCGGCGATGCGTGTGCTCGATCGCGGCGGCAATGCGGTCGACGCCGGCGTCACCGCGTCCATGGCGCTCTCCGTGCTGCAGCCCGATATGGTCAGCTTCGCCTGTGTCGCGCCGACGCTGATCTATATGAAGGAACTCGACAAGGTGATCAGCCTGGCCGGCCTGGGTTACTGGCCGAAGAGCACCAATGTCGCGAAACTGATTGCCGCCGGCAACGGCAAGGCCGTACCCGAGAACCTGCTGCGCACCGTGATTCCTGCGGCGCCCGCAACTTATGTTGAAGCGCTGCGCCGCTTCGGCACGATATCTTTTGAGGAAGCCGCCACGCCGGCGATGGAGCTGGCGAAAAACGGTTTCGCGGTTTATCCGCTGCTGTCGACCAATATTGAATATCTCGAAAACAGCTTCCGCCGCTGGCCGGACAATGAACGCATCTTCCTGCCCAAGGGCAGGGCGCCCAAAGTCGGTGAACTGTTCTTGCAGGAAGACCTCGCCAAAACCATCGGCCGTCTGATCCAGGCCGAACGCGACACCAAGGGTGACCGCGACAAAAAGCTGCAGGCTGTTCACGACTATTTCTATCGCGGGCCCATTGCGCGCGAGATCGCCGACTACCACGCTAAAAACGGCGGCTTCATGACCTTCGAGGACATGGCCGAATTCCAGGTGCCGGTGGAGGAGAGCATCACCGTCAATTATCGCGGCTACACCGTGCACGCCTGCGATGTGTGGTGCCAGGGCATCGTGCTGCTCGAATCGCTGAAGATTCTCGAAGGTTATGATTTGAAGGCGTTGAAGCACAACTCACCGGATTACGCCCACCTGATTGCGGCTGCACTGAATCTGGCTTTTGCCGATCGCGAGGCCTATGTCGGCGATCCGAAGTTCATGAAAGTGCCGCGTGATGCGCTGATTTCCGAGGCCTATGCCGTGCGTCAGCGTGCGCGCATCGACATGCAGAAGGCCTTTGACCGTCTGCCGGACCCGGGTGACCCCGAGAACACCGGCCGCGCCACCGGCGCTTCAACGCCGCTGTATGCCGCACCGCACGGCCTCTCGCGGCTGTCGCAGGACACCATCTACAACTGCGTCGTTGATAAATTCGGCAACGCTTATTCCGCAACGACTTCGGATAACGCCAGCGAAACGCCGATCATCCCCGGCACCGGCCTGGCGATTTCCTCGCGCGGCTGCCAGTCGCGGCTGGAGGTGGGGCATCCGGCCGAGGTCAAGCCGGGCAAACGTCCGCGTCTGACGCCGAATCCGGCAATGGCCTTCAAGGACGGCAAACTGTTCATGACCTTCGGCACACCCGGCGGCGACCAGCAGTCGCAGGGCATGCTGCAGGTGTTCCTGAACGTGGTGGAATTCGGCATGACCATGCAGCAGGCTGTGGAGGCGCCGCGCGTGTCTTCGCAAAGTTTCCCCAACTCCTTCGCTCCCCATGCCTACTACCCGGGCCGTCTCAATGTCGAAGAAGACTTCGGTCCCGCGGTCATCGCCGAGCTGCAGCGCCGCGGCCACGATGTTGAAGTCTGGCCGCGTTTTCCCGCAGCGAATGCCGCGGTGTGCGCGATCAAGGTTGATCCGGAAACGGGTATGCGCCATGCCGGCGCCGATCCGCGCCGCGAAGGTTACGCACTCGCCTGGTAATCATTTGCCTCGCAGCGGCGCCCCTCCGGCGCTGCTGCCCCGGCAGGCCTGAAATCAACGGCATTTCAGGTTGACAGTTCAGTGTGTGCTACACACAATGCCCCCACCTCAGGAGGGGGGAAATCATGACCATCAAAAACATTTTCATCGCTGCCGCGCTCGCGGTTTTTGCGTCGACTGCCGCTGCCCAGAGTTTTCCGTCCAAGCCCGTACGCATCCTTGTCGGTTTCGGCGCCGGCGGCGCGACCGACATCGTCGCGCGCACGCTGGCGCAAAGCCTGACCGCCGACTGGAAGCAGAACGTACTGGTGGAGAACCGTGCTGGCGCCAGTGGCATGATCGCCGCCGAGATGACCGCCAAGGCGCCGCCCGACGGTTACACGCTGATGATCACGCCGCAGACCAGTCTTGCTGTTGCACCGGCGCTGTACGGCAAAGCGCCGTATGACACGATGCGCGACTTCACGCCGATTACGCTGACCGGTTACACGCCGCTGTTGATGGTGGTGCACCCGTCATTCCCGGTGAAAAACTTCAAAGAGTTCATCGCGCTGGCCAAGAAAAGCAAAGAGCCGATCACCTTCGGTTCCGGTGGCGTCGGTTCATCGCCGCATATGGCGGGTGAGCTGATGGCGGCGCAGCTCGGCATCAAGATCACCCATGTGCCGTATAAAGGTGAAAATCCTGCGCTGGCCGATACCGTCGGCGGGCAGATCCCGATCATGTTCGGCAATCTGCCGGTGGCGATTCCGCATGTGCAAAGCGGACGCCTGCGCGGTATCGCCAACACCTGGAGTACACGTTCGCCGCTGGCGCCGGAGATTGCGACGGTTGCTGAGGCCGGATTCAAGGATTACGCCATCGCCACCTGGTTCGGCCTGCTCGGCCCCGCGAACATGCCGCCGGAACTGGTCGCACGTATCCAGCGCGACACCGCACGCATGTTCAACACGCCGGCGACCAAGGAAAAACTCACCGGCATGGGCGTCGACCTCGTGCTCAATTCGCCGGAACAGTTCCGCGATTACCTGCGCACCGAGATCGCCCGTTACACCAAGGTGATCAAGGACGCCGGCATCAAGGCGCAATAAGTGGCGAAACTTGATGCCAGGGTTGGTGTTGTCGGCCTGGGTGCGCTAGGGCTGCCGATCGCCCGCCGGCTGATCAACGCCGGCTGTAATACTGCTGTTTACGATGTGCGTTTTGATCCGGTGCGCGAGCTCGCTGCACTCGGTGCCAATCCTTGCAGTTCTCCCGCCGATGTCGCGCGGGTCAGCGACCTGATCATCAGTCTGGTATCGGATGCCGATCAGACCGACGCCATCGTCTCCGGCCCCGGCGGCATTCTCGAAGCGCTGCGTCCGAACGCCATATTTGCCACCGGCAGTACACTGGGCCCGGGCCCGGTGCTGCGTGTGGCGCAGCAGATCGCCGCGAAAGGCGGTCATACCCTCGATATTCCGATTTCCGGCGGCATTCTTGCCGCGCGCGAAGGTCTGCTGAGCCTGATGGTCGGCGGTGATCCGGAACTGCTGGTCTCGGTGATGCCGATACTGAAAGTGTTTGCCGATAACGTGACCCATACCGGCGATGTCGGTACCGGACAGGTTGCCAAGCTCGCGCACCAGTTGGTGTTCAGCGCCAATGTGATGGCGCTGCTCGAAGGGCTGGCGCTGGCCGAGGCGGGCGGTGTTGCACCCGACGTGATGAAACTCGTATTGAAGCAGGGCCTGGCCAACAGTTCAGTGCTGCAGATCTGGCATGAACTCGGTCCGCGTTGGAAAGGCATGCTCGAAGCCAAGGAAGCCGGTGAACCCATGCCGAATATGCGCAAGGACCTGCATCTGGTGCTCGATATGGCGCAAAAGCTTGGCGTTGAACTACCCTTTGGTAACAACGTGTCGCAGGTCGCCGACTCCGGCAAAGCCACCGGCCACAATAACCCCGAACTCTGATTGAATATGACTGATACCCGGCCCCGCCTGCCGTCACCCGTCGGCACCTGTGACACCCACATGCATATCTTCGAGCCGGGATATCAGCAGCTTCCCGGCACCAATCTGCCGTCGATTCCCGGCACCACTGCCGAATACCGCAAGCTGCGTGCACGACTCGGCATCACCCGTACCGTCATCGTCCAGCCCGCCGCCTTCGGCAATGACAACCGCTGCACGCTGGAGGCGATGAAGGCGCTGACTGACGATACGCACCAGACCCGCGGCGTCGCCATCGTTCAGCCCGGGGACAGCGATGACGAAATTGCGCGACTCACCGAGGCGGGCATTCGCGGCATCCGTTATCACCTGCTGCCTTATGGCGGTGTCAGCTGGGATACGCTGAACGAAATGGCCGCGCGTGTCGCCCCGCACGGATGGCATGTGCAACTGCAGATGGACGGCCGCGAACTCGCCGGTCGCGAAGCCATGCTCAAGGCCTTGCCCTGCGACATCGTCATCGATCACATCGGCCGTTTCATGCAGCCGGTCGCTGCAGATGATCAGGCCTGGAAGGTGATGCGCAATCTGGTCGACAGCGGTCGCTGCTGGGTCAAGCTTTCGGCGCCGTATCACGGCTCTAAAACCGGGGCGCCGCGTTATGAAGACGCCGGTGCCACGGCGATGGAGCTGATCCGCGCCGCACCCGAACGCATGCTGTATGCGACCAACTGGCCGCACCCTTCGTTAAAAAACAATCTGCCGGATGACGCTTCACTACTCGACCTGGTCAATGAATGGTCCGGCAGCGAAGCGGTACGTCATAAAATCCTCGTCGACAATCCCGCGAAGCTCTACGGATTCTGATCCGCTTCGCTTTTTTGCTTTGCTTTCTTGATTTGCTTACTTATTAACCTGATTAATCAAACACAGACTCACCATGAATAAAGTATTTGCCTCTGCTGCCGAAGCCATTGCCGATTTGCCCGACGGCGCCACTGTTGCCCTCGGCGGTTTCAGCGTCGGCCACCGTTTTGCCCTCGGCCTGATCACAGCCTTGCGTGACAAAGGCGCGAAGAATCTGTGTCTGGTCTGTAATTCGATGGGTGCGCCCGGTGAGCTGCGCGGCCAGGTGCTGGCCGAGAACAAACAGGTGCGCAAGCTGATTGCCGCGTTTTCGGTGCGCCCCGGCATGCCGACTGCCACCGAAGAGCAGATTGTCAGTGGAGAAATTGAAGTTGAACTGGTGCCGCAGGGCATTCTCGTTGAGCGCTGCCGCGCCGGCGGGGCAGGGATACCTGCGTTCTACGCCGCAGCCAGTGTCGGCACCGATCTCGCCAAAGGTCGCGAGACCCGCGAATTCAATGGCCGGACCTATGTGCTGGAAACCGCGATCAAGGTCGATTACGCCTTCATCCGTGCGCATCGTGCCGACCGTGCCGGCAATGTGCAGTTCCGCGGCGGCAGCCAGAACCTGAGCCCGGCATTCGCCAAGTCGGCGCGCATCACCGTGGTCGAAGTCGACGAGATCGTCGAAGTCGGTGAACTGCCGCCCGAGTCAGTGACGCTGCCCGGTATTTTTGTCTCCCGCGTGTTCAAGAGTGAGCGCCCCTTTGATGCCAAACAGGTGCCGCAATCCAAGCGTCGCCCTGCCGATACCGCCAAGGTTTACAACGGCAAATCCGCACTGACCCGCGCCGGCATCGCCAAACGGGCCGCCGGCCTGCTGCGTGAAGGCACTTACGTCAACCTCGGCACCGGCATTCCGACGATGATTTCCAACAATCTCGATGGCCGCGACATCGTGCTGCACGCCGAGAATGGTGTGCTCGGCTACGGCAAGATGGTCTCGGGCGACGCAGTTGATCCGGATTATTACAACGCCAGCGGCCAGTACATCGAACTCAAGCCCGGCGCATCCTTCTTTGATTCGGTGACCTCCTTTGAAATGGCCCGCGGCGGCCGCATCGACACCGTTGTGCTCGGTGCCTATGAAGTCGACCAGTCCGGCAGCGTTGCCAATTGGAGTACCAAAAACGAAAAACTCGGCGGCATCGGCGGCGCGATGGATCTGATCTCGGGCGCTTCCGAACTGATCATCGTCATGGAACACTGCGACAGCAAAGGTCGCCCCAAGCTCAAAAAACAATGCAGCTTCCCGCTGACCGGGCAGGGTTGCGTCAGTTATGTGGTCACCGACCTCGCACTGCTGCAATGGCAGAACGGCCGTTTTGTGCTGCTCGAAGTCGCGCCGGGGTTTACCGCCGATGAAGTCCTGGCACTGACCGACATGCAGGTTGAACGGGCTGCCGACATCGGGTTCATGAACTGATCGCGGCCTTCTGTTCGTAATGTGGAGCAGGCCCTTCACCGGCCTGCCGCTTCGGCTACGATGGGCGTCCCGGGTTGCCCGGCATCCCGATCGTTCCGGAGGAGCATGACATGACGACCATCAATTTTTTCGACCCCTGCGGTCCGCTGGAAGTGACGCAGGCCTTTGCGCCGCGCCTCGATACCCTCGACGGCAAGCGCATCGGCTTTGTCACCAACGAACAATGGCAGGCCTTCCGCACGCTGCCGCTGCTGCGTGACCTGATCAAGGCCGACTTCCCGACCGCTGAAGTGCTGCCGATCGACGCCTATCCGCAGGGCAATGTGCTGATCCCGACGGAAGACACTGCGCGCAAGGTCAAGGAAAGCGGGGTCGACGCGGTCATCGTCGGCAACGCGGCCTGAGGGTCCTGCGCCACTGCGTGCGGCCGTGCTGCCGCGCTGATTGAAACACTGGGGATTCCCACCGTCACCCTGACACGTTCGGATTTTGTCGGGGTCATGAAAAACGCCGTCTCCGGACTCGGCCTCGCGCCGGATGCCGCGATGGTGACCTTTCCGATTGACATGTTCCTGCCGGGCAGCGACCTGTCGGCGATTCCCGCGCGCAAGCGCGAGTTCTACAACGGCCTGCTGAAATGGCAATCCGAATTCAAGGTCGGTGCGCCGGAAGCGGCACAGCTGTTGTCGGTGGAAGGCCGCAGCTATGAAGATGCGCTGCAGAAGGCCAACAACCTGCTGCTCACCAACCTCTGGGGCGACGGCTTGCCGGTGTGGCCGGCGACCGAGGAGCGGGTTGAATGGATACTGCGCGGCTCGGCATTGCCGCGCACCCATCGCCTCGGCAAGTTCCCGCCGCGCGGCGGCATCACAACGGTCGAGACCTGTGCGATTGCGCTGGCGATGGCCGGTGGCCGTCCGGAATACCTGCCGGTACTGATCGCTGCCGTCGAAGCCTGCCTCGAACCCGAAGCGCTGTTCGACCAGTTGCAGGCGACGTCCGGCGGACCGTTCCCGGTAGTCATCGTCAACGGGCCCATCGCCAAGGACATCCGCCTCAATTCCGGTTTCGGTTGCCTTGGCCCCGATCCGCAGCGCCCTGCGGGTGCTTCCATTGGGCGTGCGCTGAGATTGATGCAGCAGAACGTCGGCGGCGCCTTGCCCGGCATCGGCACCATGGCGATCTACGGCGCGATGCGTTACACCAATGCGGTATTCGCTGAAGATGAGGCGAGCCTGCCCGAAGGCTGGGAGCCGCACGGCACGCGCCGCCACGGCTTCCCGCGCGGCAGCAATTCAGTGTCGGTGTATTTCGCCAGCGGCGTCACCAACATCCGTCGCCGCGGTGCGAAAAAGGAAACGCCCGAAGAGGACGTCACTCAGGGCCTGTATCGCATGGCGGATTTCATGCGCACACCGAACTTCGCCGCACTCGCCGGCTGGGAGAAGGGCACACCCGGCGCGATGATGATCTCGCCGGTGGTCGCCGGCATGATGGCCAAACTCGGCTGGACGCCGAAGAAGCTGCAGGAATTCCTCTGGGAACACTCCAAGATTCCGATGGAAACCATCAAACGCGCCGGCGGTCTGGCGTGGATTGAAATCGATCCCAGCCCTGCGGCGCGCGAAAGCATCAAGCTTGACCCGTGGCCGATCGCGCAAAAGCCGGAGAACCTGATTTTTCTGGTGGCCGGCGGGGATCATCCGACACACAGCCAGTGGTTGCAGTCGCATTCACCGGCGGTGGTCGGCAAGCAGATTCGTTTACCGGAGACGTTTGACCGATTGCTGGCTGAATCGGATCGTGATCTCGGCTGCGGCTCCGACGAATGCCGGATCTGAGGCAGGGTTGAATCAGTGCTGGCGGATTGAAACAAAAAGGGCACGCCGCGGCGTGCCCTTTTTATTGCTGCTGAGTTGATGTGCTCAGTCGACCTTCATGCCGGTTGCGGCAACAATCTTCGCCCACTTGGCGATTTCGCTTTTGACGAAGGGCGCGAATTCCTCCGAAGCCAGTGGCGACGGTTCTGCGCCCTGGGAATTGAAGCGTTTCACCACCTCGGGCTGAGCGACCACTTTCAGTGATTCGCGGCTGAGCCGATCGACAATCGCTTTCGGTGTGCCGGTCGGTGCAAACAGGCCCAGCCAGTTGAGCATTTCATAACCCTTCAGTCCGCTCTCGGCGATGGTCGGCAGCTCCGGCAACACTGCAGAGCGTTGGCCCGAAGTGACGGCAACCGCGCGCAGCCGGCCCGAGCTGATATGCGGTGCAACCGATGCGGCTGTCGCAAACGTCACCGGCGTCTCACCCGACAACACCGACACCACCGCCGGGCCGCCGCCCTTGAAGGCGATATGCGACATCTTCACCTGGGCGATGCTTTCAAACAGTACCGCGGCCAGATGCGTCGAGGTGCCCGCACCGGCGGAGGCGTAGTTGACCTGTCCCGGCTGTTTGCGAGCGAGGGTGATCAGGTCTTTCACGCTTTTCACCGGCAGCGAAGGATGTACGGTCAGGATGCTTGGCGCATCGGTCAGGCGTGCCACCGGGATGAAATCGCGCAGCACGTTATAGGGCAGCTTCGGATACAGGCTTTGGTTCACCGAATGCGTGCCGGCGCTACCGATGATCAGCGTGTAACCGTCGGGTGCAGAGCGTGCCGCCATTTCGGCGCCGACGATACCGCCGGCGCCGGGCCGGTTATCGACGACAAACTGTTGCCCCATGGCTTGCGCATAGGGCGGTGCGACCAGCCGTGCCGTGAAATCGACAAAGCCGCCGGGTGCGAAGGGCACCACGATGCGCACCGTGCGCGCCGGGTAGGTCTCGGAAGCTGATGCCGCATGCGGGCTCAACAGTGCTACAACGGCGCTGAGCGCCACAATCAGTGATTTCATGTTTTCCCAGGAATTGATTCATGGCTATAGGCGCCGTGATGGC
>JAUKPQ010015397.1:0-13375 GCA_032273045.1 Chloridella minuta
CATTCCATGTTAATATAACATTAAATAAATGTTTATTTTGAATTACCCAATCGTGTCTTCCAAAATATTCATTTGGTTCATATAATGCTATAATATTAATAGAAGATAATTCATCAGTAGATTCAGGAATAGTTTCTACAAATAAAGAAAAATCTAAATCTTTAAGATGATCTAATTTTTCTTCAAATATCTTTTTATTTAGGAAATCAACTTTTAATTTCATTATTATAATAATTTAACCAATATTCAATCATTTCATCTAACATTGTTTCAAAAGTATATTTAGGTTTCCATCCTAATAATCTTATTTTAGTTGAATCCCCCTTTAGTATATCTAGTTCCTCAGGTCTAAGATATTTTTCATCTTGTTTAACCCATTGTTTCCAATCTAATTCTAATTTATTAAATACATACTCACATAATTCTTTAACAGTATGTGATATACCAGTAGCACATACAAAATCATCTGGGGTTTCTTGTTGTAAGATCAACCACATAGCTTCAACATAATCTTTCGCATGTCCCCAATCTCTAGATGCTTCTAAATTTCCTAATTTAAGTTCATTAGATAATTCTAATTTAATTTTAACTGCTTCTTTTACTACTTTATTAGTAACAAAATTGGTACCTCTTCTAGGTGATTCATGATTAAATAAAATACCATTAGAAATAAACATATTATATGAATGTCTATAATTTCTACAAATATTGTAACTAAATACTTTAGCACATCCATAAGGAGACACTGGGTTTAAAGGGGTGGTTTCTCGTTGAAATCCATCACTATCTATGGAATTACCAAACATTTCTGAAGAAGAGGCTTGGTATACTTTTGTATTGGGTTTAATTAAACGAATTGCTTCTAATAAATTTAATGTCCCTATTCCTGTTGCATGTGCTGTGTAAAGAGGCTGATCGAATGATATTCTAACATGAGATTGGGCAGCTAAATTATAAATTTCATCAGGCTGTATTTCTTGGATTACTTTTATTAATGAAGATAAATCTGTTAAATCAGCATAATATAGTTTAATTTTGTCAAATATACTATCTAAACGAGAAGTTTGATTTTCAGCTACTGAATTTCTTTTTAGGGTTCCGTAGACTTTATATTTTTTTTCTAATAAAAACTCTGCTAAATAAGATCCGTCTTGCCCATTTATTCCGGTTATTAGAGCTTTTTTCATTTATAAAATTTTATTTTCAATTAAGTAATTATATGTTTTTTTAACACCATCATATAATTTAATAGGTTTGAAATGTGGAATTTTTTCTTTTAATAATTTAGTAGATACATCTTTTCTATACTGTCCATTTGGTTTTGTTATATCATACTCTATTTCAATACCTTTAAAATCACATGCTTCCATAGCAATATTAGCCATTTCCGTTATTGAAAGGTTTTCAGGTACAGATATATTCATATTATCATAAATGTTATTTTCTAAACAATGTTTAATCACATACGCCAAATCATCAGAATGCATAAACTGCCTTAATGGAGTTCCATCTCCGGATAGTAGTATTTTATTTTCATTTTTATTTTTAGCAGTATGAATTTTTTTAATCAATGCTGCTATAAAATGGCTATTATCTCCATACTTGTCGTATTCTCCATATAAATTACAAGGT
Source organism: Chloridella minuta (assembly GCA_032273045.1). NCBI lineage: Eukaryota > Xanthophyceae > Mischococcales > Pleurochloridaceae > Chloridella > Chloridella minuta. Next base: position 1,633 of record JAUKPQ010015397.1, read on the forward strand.
ATTAAATATTGATATTTAGTTCCATACTGTTGATTATAAGCATCAATTTGTATTGATAATGCTCGTTTAGCATATCCATAAGCTAAGTTTGTTTTAGTTGGAGGACCCAAATGCAATTCGGCTTCAGATATAGGATATTTATTTACTACGTCCGGATATATACATGTACTTAATACTCCTATAAATCTCTTTACATTATGTAAGTATGAGTGCTTTAACACTAATGTATTCATTATAATATTATCATCAAAGTATTCAGCAGGATGACTTATATTATCCATTATACCTCCTACTCGAGCAGCTAAATGTATTACAACATCAGGTTGTATATTATTAAACATCAAGGATACTTGTGTTTCTGATGTTAAGTCATAGTCTTGAGAAGAAACATATGTAGCATCAGGAATATATTTTTTTAAAGAGTTCCCTACCATTCCACTCCCTCCAGTTACTAGTATTTTATTCATTAGATATATTTATTTTATTTGTTATGGTATTTAATAATTTCATCTATCATACTTTCAAAAGTATATTCTAAATCCCATCCTAAATCTTTTAATTTAGACGAATCTCCTTTTAATTTTAAGGATTCAGATGAACTAATATCTGTTTTAATATATTTTTTATAATCTAATCCTAACTTTGTAAAAACATAATCACAAATATATTCTATACTATGAGTTTTTTCTGAAGATATAATATAGTTATCGGGATTGTCTTGTTGTAGGGTTAACCATATTGCTTTAATAAAATCATCTGCAGATCCTATATCTAGATGAATTTTTAAATTTGGGATATAATATTCAGAAATAATATTATTTTTAATATCTATAGCTTTTTTAACTACAGTATTAACAATTCCAAGTAATGTTTTTGATTTTATAGATTCATGGTTGTATAGTATACCATTACTTATATATAATTGATGATTTTCTTTATAATTATTACATATATTATATGCAAATAATTTAGAAGAAGCATATGGGCTAATTGGTCTAAATAAAGTAGTTTCTCGTTGAAATCCATCTTCATCAATAATATTCCCAAACATAGCTGAAGAACCGGCTTGAAACATTTTTGAGTTAGGGGAATATTTTGCTATGTTATCTAATAATATAAGAGTTCCTATTAAGGTTACATTAAATGTTGTTAGTGGATTATCATAACTTAATCTAATATTACTTTGAGATGCTAAATTATATATTTCATTAAATTGATTTTCCTCTAATATATAACGAACTAGGTCATTATTTAATAGATCACCATATATAATATATAAGTTAGGATGATTAATTATATTTTCTATATTATCTTTAGATGAATTTTTTCTTAACAACCCATGTACTTCATAATCTTTAGATAAAAGAAACTCAGCTAATAAAGATCCATCTTGTCCTGATATTCCTGTTATGAGGGCTTTTTTAGTCATGTCTTTTTCCTCCTCTAAGAACAGTAGTATATAGATTATTTTGATATTCTTGTTTCTTAATATGTTTCATATGATATAAAGACCATTCTTCTTCATATGGTAATTCAGCATATGTTTTATAACCAGTTACCATTCCATGTACTTGAGGTTGATCTTCAGGATCTTTCCATTGGATTGAGGGATCATTACGATAAATACGTTTTTGAGGATCAGGATAATTAACCCATCCTTTTTCATTTACTCTCCATCCCCACTGTTTAATATGAGTATCTGTAAGTTCTTCAACAAGATTAATTCTAGGTACAATAAATACATCTACAGGATTATCTTCTAGTAATGTTTTTAAATTTTGTAATAGAAATTCATTTGGTAATTCATCAGCATCTATCTGGAATATATATTCTCCAGTACACATGCTGCCTAAATAATTTTTATTTGCTAGCCAATCTTGTTGAAAATTATAAGGATAATATTTATAATTATCTCTTTTAAAGTTTTCCATAACAGCAATTACTTCAGGAGTTGCTCTATTTTGATCATACACTATAATAATTTCATCCTCATCATCTATTCTAGGTGCTAAAAAATTTAGTAATCTATCCAATTCTTGGTGTTCAATCCAAGCAGTTAATCCATAACTAATTTTCATATAAACTTTATTTTTTCTTTTCAAAGAAGCCTATATAATCAAGGGCCTCCATAAATTCTTTTTCTTCAAAGTATTTTACTGTTGTCATATCGGCTTTACCATCTTTAGATTGTACACCTGCCCACTTCCAATCGGCAGCTGACCTGCCATCGGCAAACACCATTGATTTGTCTTCTAACATTACACTGTTTGGGTACCAATATAATCCTTTTTCATCTTTAAATCTAAGATCTTTGTATAATTGAGGAATTACGGATTCTACTTCTTCAATTTTATCATCTGTTAAAGTAGAATTAGCTGTAAATCCACATCCGAAGCAGCTCCACATTGTAAGTTGATCATTTGATGCTTCATGACAAGCATTTCCTCCACATCTAGCACATACTATAAGTGATTCTTCCATTATTCCAAGTATTATTTTGATAATTAAATATAACTGCTCCTGTTGTATTCATTACTCTACTTTTTTAAGTTTAGGTAATTCAATCTTTTTTAATTGAGGTAGTTTAAGTTGTACTGGTTTTGGTACTTTGTCTTCTATAATACCTATTAGTTTTTCAGACATTTTATCTAGACTAAATTCAGTACGTGAACGGTAAGCTTGTTTCTTTGCCCCATCAACATAGTTTTTATAATTTTTAAAAATATCTTCTAATGTTTCTGATGCTTTTTTATAATCAATAGTAAACCAACCAGATTCAGGTATAAGCATATCTTGTACTGCAGCGGAATGGTGAATTTGAAATAATTGACCAGATAGAAGTGTTGACGTTTTATTATCTAAAAAATCAATATGTCCACTATAGTTAGGAGCAATTACTGGTTTTTGACTGATAGAGGCTTCAAGTAATGGTCTACCATATCCTTCTCCTTTAGTAAATGATACGTGTGCTTTTACTTTAGGATGATTATATAATTCATTTACTTCATCATCACTTAATTCACCATGTAATAAGTAAATACTAGGTAAATCACCACCTACTGCTTCTTCAATTTTTCTAATTTTATCTACAATTTCATCTTTATCCATTATAGAATAATTTCCAGCAGACGTTTTAAGAATAAGACCAGGTTTAAACTTTTTATCTTTAAATGTTTCAAGGAAAGTTTTAACTAGCATTCCTACATCTTTTCTATCTTGTCCTATTTCTCCTTGTAACCAATGACCTACAAATAAGAAATTAAAATCTTCTTTTACTAAATCTTCTATAGTATCATTTATTTCTCCATTAAAAGCATCTAATTTTTTATAGATATCTGTATTAACTCCTTCAAATAATACTTCAATTGGTTTTTCTAGTTTAATAGAGCGAACTATCTGTTGTGTATTACTATCTTTTTCTTCAAAAGCACTACTTTCAAATACTTTTTTAGCATGTTCTGAGGATACTAGATTAAGATTCATTCTGTTTAATCCTTCTAGCCATTGAGGAGCACATACTGTAGTTTCAATACCTGCTGTCATTCCAATATTAAATTTTCCAATAGCTTGAAATTCATTTGGAACTGTAATTTGAATCCAAACATCAGGTTGTTTTGGTAGTTGAGGATTAGGCCAGATACAATCTATCATTAATTTATGATCAGGATTGTTAGGTTGTAAAAACCCAAACGGGGTAGCTCCCCAACGTTGAGGTATTATTTTTACATCATATTTTTCTGATTTGATAAGGGCTAAGGCAATATCTCTAGATCTAGCTCCATAGCCAGAAAATGTATCAATAGGACAACTTATAAAAATTAATGGTTTCATATTATTTAGCGATAACGTGTTTTACAAAATGTTTTGGTTGATCAAGTGGTTCTACTTTAGTTAATTCAAATGCATATCTTGGTTCCCATTTATTAAATGTTTCCGCAATACCATCAATTATGTTTTTAGACATTAATCTAGCTGACATCATTGATTCATCTGAAGTAGTCCATTTGTTAGCTGCTTCGCATTGTTTCTTATATCCTTCAGGATTATTCATCTTAGTATTATAAACAGCAGCAATTTGATCAGCTATATCTTGTGGTTCTGCTCTATCATCAAATATGTAAGGTGTTGGAATTGATCCTACTATACTATGATTTGAAGGAAATACGGGATAAGCCCAAATACCATGTTTTTTATATTTGCCAAAATGATTTGAACCAAATTCTTCTGTAAATTTAATCCAATTACCATCTTCATCTTCAAAACGCATTTGATCTTGCATACCACCTGTTACTGTAGCTATAATTGGTTTACCACACATCATTGCTTCTGTAAGTGATAATCCCCAACCTTCGTTAGATGAAATTAAAGCACAAGCATCGGAGGCATTGTAAAGTAGATTCATCACGTTAGAAGGATTTTTTGCTTGAGAAAACACAATATTGTATTGAGGATTTCTTCCAAACAACATATCCTGTACAGCGTATAAATCAGTTCCATTTTCATCAATTGGTTGAGTATGGAGTGTAAATACACATTTTTTAGCTTGTTCCACTGGTAGAGTATCAATGAATATCTTCCAAGCTAACATTAAGTCCGGAACTGATTTACGGCGAATATTTCTAGCGTTATAGAGTAGATTAAAATCATATTCTTTACCACCGTAAAGATTCTTCTTATATTCTTGCAATGCTAAATATTCAGGATGAGATGAATTAATAGGAAAGAAAAACTTTTCATTAATCCCATGAGGAACATATTTAATAGTTTTTTCAGATGCTATTTCAGATCCTAATACTACTCTATTGATATTTTCTGTTTGTTTAGAGATAGCAAATAAAGTATCACAAGATTCATAATATGGCTTATTATACATTGGATAAGGTAGATCATCCCAAATGTTTAAATAAACAATAGGCATTTTCTTTCTAATCTCATGCTCAATTTGAAATAACCAAATCCAATATCTTGGATCAGTAAACATCATTAATACATCTGGTTTTTCAATTTCTATTAGTTGTCTAATAAGCTCAGGAGAGCCATAACCATCAGTAGGATAAAGAAATACATTAGCATCATCAATACCAGCATTAATATTAGTATCTCCACTTAAATCAAATCGTTTTCCTCTATCAGGGTGTTGGATAGCGCCACCTACGTTTACCCAATTAAAATGATGGGAGGTTCCAATAATGATTTCTCTTGCCATAGTGGAAATACCACTAGTCATTCTAATATCATCGCATAGCAGTAAGATTTTCTTACGTTGCTCTTTAGGAATATAACCTTCTTTCATGTAACTAATTTTAAATACTTCCTGTAAATTGTGTTTCTAATTGATTGTGAATTGTTTTTCTAAAGTCTTCATTTGTTAAATATAAGTACATTGAGCGTTCTGTTAGTTTTTGTACGCTAAATTTATATCTTACACAGGCAATTTTAAATTGCTCAAATAAATCTTCAGGAACTTTCACGCTTGTTAATTGCATTTTGTTTCCCATAATATTATATTTGATATAAATATATACGTCTATATAAAGACGTTACTTTTTGTCGCAGAGATTTAAATCATCTTTATAGGGACACCACTTACATGATTTTTCACCTATATTTTTAAGATACGACTTTATTTGAGGTTTACCAACTTCATCAAAGCAATCTTTTACAAATGCTTGAAAATTATCTACGGCGTTTCGTCGTTTGTTTTTTCCACTAGCGGGTCTAAAGGATTGAAGCCTGGGAATTGGGTATTCAGCTTTTTCATAGATCTTGCGCTTAACAATGAGGAATTCAACTTCGATTTGTTCAACGTCCCATCCGAATTGTTTTGCGAAATACTCTTTGTATAGTAAGATTTGAGCAATTTTTTGATCGTCTCTTTTCTCACTGTCACTCCATCCTCTAGTCGATGTTTTAATGTCATATATGTAAACTTTATTTAAATCTTCATCATATAATGCAAAGTCAATAAATGCTTTGTAATATATGTCTTTTGATATACATAGAAGTAAAGGTAACTCAATGCCTAATAACTTCATTTTACGAATAGTAAATATTTTATTTCTATTCTTTTGAATATATTTTAATATTGCTTGAGCATCATCAAAGAATTCACCCATCTGTTCTGCTGTAGTGAAATGAGCTCCAGATGCTTTATATTCTTTAGAATATACTTCTGAAAATTTGGATTGAAATAGAGTTATTAGATCCATTCTATCAGCATTAGCTCCACTTTCATTATACATTACTTTAATATAATCTTGTAACGTTTCATGAAATGCTGTTCCAAATACAGTATGAATACTAGCTTGATATGGTTCTTTATTTTCAATATACTTTAAAGCCCAACGATGTGGGCAAGTAGCCCACATCGAATATTGAGAATAAGAAACGCTACGCTGGTAGCCGTAAGATACTGTAGGAAGCTGATAGTTTTTTATTTTAAGTTCTATATCAGAATACTTTTTCTTGGCCATCTATTATATTTTTTATTTTTTCTAAATATAGGATGGCATCCATATGTTCTTGTTTAGCATGCTCAATCCATTCTAATAAAGATAAATCAGTGCGATCTAAATCAACACCATATTTTTCTTTACCTTTAATAGCACGCTCTTTAAATTGTTCTATAATTGACGTAACGATTGAATCTAACCTAGGTTTTTCTTCTACATTATTATTTATGTATTCTGAGTAGTCTCGGAATGCTTTTGATTTATTGATATAACTAGCCATTTATTTGTAGTATTATGTTTTCTAATTCTTCTTTAGGAAGCATACTAATATATTCTTTAGCTTCGCTTTTACTTATTTCATAATAAGTAGCAACTGCTTCTACTTGTTCTACTTTATACTCCTTTTTATTAGTAGCTTTAATATATTTAAGATACTTGTATTGTTTAGGAATAAGATCTTTATATAAATTATAAAGATACTCACCTTTCATTTGCCAAGTATTCTTCTGTACTATATTTACTACTTCACAATAATCAGGATCCATACTTAAATAACGATTGATCATCCAATTATTCCAACCTTCGTCACCTAAATATGGTTTCTTATTATTAGTAATATTTTTAATATGATCAAATATATTCATTAGTAATTTCTTGAATCGTTTTTATTATAATTAGATGTCATAGCAAGCATATTAAGGTGCTTTACTTCTGCAGATAAACTTGTATTCTGTTTATAGAGATTTTCTATTTGTGCTGTATATTGTCTAATCTTGTCATCGGCTGATGTAAGATTAAAAGATAAGCCTGCTATCTGTGCTTTTAATTGTTCATTCTCTGCTTGCAGTTGTTGTATTTCCATTTTATTTTTTTTAAAGAACATTATCTTCTTCTTTATTTGGTCTTAATTGAATAGGAAGAAATTCATCATTTATACTTCCACAGTTAGTACACATGAATACCTGGATTGGGATAAGAGCGTCTTGGGCGGTTCCTGTTACAAATCGAGATGCTTTTCTAAGCATAACTCCATCTGTAAATACTTCTCCACCACATTCATCACAGACTACAGCTGTAGTTTTGTCTAGGGTAATGTTCATGTTCATTTGTTCTTGACTCATATTACTTGTTTTTTAGTTGTTTCTAATATTCTAGCAATTGCTGCTGCAAAATTAATTTCTTTATCCGGCACTACACCTGATCTCCATATAAAATCATCTAATATAACTGATAATTCAGCATCATTACCGTAACTAAATTCATTTAAATGCTCAAACATATATCGATAAGCGGTTTGAAAATCATCTACTTGAGTGTCAGCTACAAGTTGGCGAATTTGGTACCAAGCATCTTTATCGCGTTTTTTCAATATTTGAATTAATTGTTTAATCCAATTAATATCTAAACCAGTTACAGACAATTTACCAACTTCAACATTCTGTTGTAATACTTTAATAATAGAACGAACATCAGGATAATATTCTTTAATTATAGTTGCTATATCTGTCATTTCATATTGGATTCCTTCAACATCAAGGATATTAGTGCAAACGTGTTTAGCAACATCTCCCTTAGACGGAGGCGTTAATAAATGAAGTTCACAACGTGATTGAATTGGTTCAATTAAACGCTCAATATAATTACAAGTAAGTATAAATCGAGTTGTAATTGAATATTCTTCAATTAAATTACGAAGTGCAGCTTGTGCTGGTTGAGTTAAGAAATCAGCTTCATCTAATATTACTACTTTAAGTGGCTGGAATGTAGATGTAGATGCGAATCCCTTTACTCTTTCTCTAATCATATCAATCCCATTCTCATCACTAGCGTTAATGTAAAGATAATCACATTTGATGTTCTTAACTATTAACTTTGCAAGTGTAGTTTTACCTGTACCAGCGCTACCAGCGAATAAGAAATGGGGGATATCATTTTTAGTAATACAATCGGCGATACGGGTTTTAACCGTATCGTTGCCGATGTATTGTTCTAATGTTTGACTGCGAAACTTTTCAATCCATAATGTATGTTCTCTTTTCATAACTTAAATTTAAATTCCTAAATCTGCCATTCCAAAATCATCTGTTTTCTTTTTATCAGTTGGTTTATCGTGAATTACACATTCAGTCATTAGAAGAGTAACAGCAGCTGCGGCTGCATTTTGAAGGGCACAACGTACTACTTTAGTTGGATCAATAATTCCTGCTTCAAAAGCATCAATTGTACTATTTTCAGCTAAATTAGGTACAATTGTAGTTCCGTCTTGAGCATAGATTTTATTCCACCATTCATTAGAATCTTCACCAGCATTAGTTAAGATTTGCTTAAATGGAGCAGCACATGCTTTAAATACGATTTCAGTACCTTTACTTTTATCATCTTTACCTAAGTTGTTAATATCAAGTACTTTTCTAGCTTGTAATAATGCTACCCCAGCACCCGGTAGAATGCCTTCTTCAAGAGCAGCTTTAGTTGCTTGAAGAGCATCGTCAATGCGGTCTTTCCTTTCTCTCATTTCAATTTCAGTACCACCACCTACATTAATAATAGCTACACCACCAACCATTTTAGCTAAACGATCTTGTAAACGTTCTACTTCATATGGTGAACTAGCCTGGTCAATTTGGTATTTTAGTTCTTCAATACGAGCATCAATTGCTTCTGTATTTCCTTTACCATCTACAATTGTAGTTGTTTCTTTACCTACAGTAACAGTTCTAGCATTTCCAAACCAAGTCATATTGAATTTGTCTAATTTCATACCTTTAGTAGGTGAAATTAAAGTACCACCAGTTACAGTAGCAATGTCTTCTAAAACTAATGTTCTACGTTCACCAAAGTCCGGAGCTTTAACAGCTACTACTTTTAAGATACCTCTCATCTTATTCACAATAAGAGTAGATAACGCTTCACCATCAATGTCTTCAGCAATAATAAGCAATGATTTATTTTCCTGTGATACACGCTCCAAAATCGGAAGCAAGTCCTTCACAGTACTAATTCTGCCATCAAATAATAAAACCAAAGCATCAGTCAAAATTGCTTGCATTGAGTTATTATCAGTAACCATATATGGTGACTTATAACCCCTATCAAATTGAAGACCTTCTACTACCTCAAGTGATGTTTCACCCGAACGAGATTCTTCCACTGTTACTACTCCGTCTCTTCCTACCTTATCAATAGCGGTAGCTACTAATTCACCAATTTCTTCATCACCATTAGCTGAGAGTGTAGCAATTTGCTTAATTTGGGTTTCATCTGTAATGTCTACCGATAGATTCTTTAATTCTTCTACTACTTGTTTAATAGCAGCCTCAATACCCTGTTTAACTTGAGTAGCATTAACTGCAGGATATGCAGTTGCATCTAATGCTTGTGATGCAATTGAATGGGCGAGTACTGTTGAAGTTGTTGTACCATCACCGGCAGCATCTACTGTTTTTTGAGCTGCTTGTTTAATTACGGTTGCTGCCATGTTTTCAATTGGATCTTCCAATGTAATGGTTTTAGCAACAGTAACACCATCTTTAGTTGATTGTACTTGCCCGTGTTCCTTTTCAATTAATACATTGCGCCCAAAGGGACCCATTGTAACTGATACGGCTTTGTTTACTTTGTCGATACCTGTTTGAAGCTTTTGTTTGGCTTCCCGATCGAAACTGATTGTTTTACTCATATTGTTATTTTTCTAAAATTGCTAATAAATCTTGTTCTTTCATAACGATATACTCTTCACCATCAATGGTCATTTTAGTTCCACCAAAGGCAGGAAATACTACTACTTCACCTATTTGTATTTCTGTTGAAATAAAAGTTCCGGTAACAGTATAAAATCCCTTTCCTACTGCTACTACTTCACCCATTAGTGGTTTTTCTTTTCCCATATCGGGTACTACAATGTTTCCATACATTGTTTCTGTTTCATCTTGCTGTTTAATCACAATGTGATTATGTAACGGTTTAATTTTCATATATAACTTTGTTTAATTTATAACGATATTGTCCTATATAAATATATACAGATTAGTTTTTAGGTGGGAGATAATATAGGCTTTTAATATTTCTTTCATCTATAAACTCTAATTTTAATATTCCATTCTCATCAAACTTACCTGTTCCATCTGCACCTTTATTTTCCGTGAATATTTCTAGTAAATAATTAGCATTAAATTGATATTCACTAGATGGAATACTAAATACAGAATCAGTAGATTGGAAGCTAATTTTATCATCGTGTGATGTTTTACCTCCTAATGTAAAATAAATACCCTTATCACCTTCTTCATTAAATAGTGCTTGTATTCTAACTTCATCACTACCTAATGCTTTTTTAGCTTTATTATATCGTTCTATAAAATCAGAATCAATAGTAAATGAATAATTAAAATCGATTTGTGATTCATCTAATACCATTGTTTCGGTAGATATAAATCTTAAATCAGCTAAATGATAAACTAAATCATACTCGTTATCAGCAATTGATAGTTTAGTTGCTGTTCCATTTTTAGTTTCAACATTTAATTGAACGAATTGATTAGTAATATTAATTAGTTTAAGTAGCTTATTTGTATCATAAACTCCTATAACACAATCATCTAAATCAAATCCATCTGCTTCAATTGATCCTGCTAGATCTTTAGTTTGAGATGTAAATAAGATTGTTATTTTCTTATCTTTAATTGTCCACTTTACTTTTTCATGTATTCCACCTAAGTAATACTTTTCAATAACCGATGTTAATAGTTGTTTTTCCATATTATTTCCAAAATATTTGTAATATAACGATTGTAACTGATAATCCCAAACAAGTAAGTGTTTTAGGAGATGGATGTTCTTTAAATACTAACCAACTCATAAGTGTAAATACCACAGTACCTAAACCAAATCCGATTAATCGTCCAGGCCAGTTAGCATCAAAATGGTCATTCATTATTTTTGTTGTTTTAATGAATATTAAAGATATTGGTAAACCCAATAACATCATTATGTATGGATTTTCACGAGGAAACTTCCAAGCTATTTGTCCTTGTAACTGTATAAAGGATATTATTTGTCCTATTATAGATAATACTACTGCATAAACTATTTTCATAACATGAATGTATAACCTTTATTTTGACTGCACAACTTTATTTTGCCGATAGGATTCCCATTAAATCATTTTTTAAAAAAGCTTCTCTTCCATTTTCAGTTGTTTTATTAAAAAAAGATTTAACTTCAGGAAACATTCCATCTATTTCACTATCTATTCTTTTAACTTGTTCCATAGCAAAATTTGTATCAGCCAT